>APFE031522670.1:62671-83136 GCA_000404065.3 Pinus taeda | reverse complement strand
TTTTATTTAATTGTTTTTAAATTAACAATGAAAAATTTATAAAAAACAATTTTTTTTTTTTAATAAGCACAACGTTTTATACATTAAAATGTTTTTTAATTCCCCGGATGCGGGTGACACAGATGAATTAAATGTTATTCATGACAAATCGTAAGAGCAGGTACTGCCAGCTGCAGGGCAGTGTGGCTTCCGAGGATCTCACCTCGCGCAAGAAGGATAGTCTTAATAAGGATGGATATGGTAGGATTTCAGCATTAATGGTGTGCTCTGTTCGAAGCAAAGTTGTGGTAGTTATAATCATGGCGATCATGTTTATTCCCTTCACAATTCGCGTTTAGTCCTCTTGCTCCGGGCCTTGGTTTGATGCGGTTTTTGGTGGCAAGCAGGTATCCGCTAACAGAGGCAAGCTCTGTGCCGGCTCTCTGTTATCTTGGAGGTGGTACTACTATGTTAAGGGTCCCCATGGCAGGATCAACACTGCTTTAAGGGGTAAGCTTTCTAAAGCTCTAGAATTTAGAATTGGGTGATTCTCATCTCTGTCTCAGGCATACTCTGTGCGCTTGTATCGGTCTCTGGCTCGGTCCTTTTGTCCTCCTGTCATTATTTCTGGTTACTCAGTCCCTTCCCCTTCACTCCTCATCATGGTTCGCCAGAGTGGGAGGAATCGTTCCGAGGGGCGACGTGGTAGTGGCAAACGTTCGTTGGCTAGCCGTTCTGTGGACCTTGAATAGTCTCCTGTCAATCTCCCCTCCTCTCATGTGAATGTGCCTCCTCCAAGCCCTGTCCGCAAGCCAACTCCGAACAATGCTTTCCAAACCACTCATTTCAAATTCCAAAGCAATCTTAACAGGGCTTTGATCACTGCTCATATCACTATTATCCTCTCGGAAGAAGAAAACCAACTCTATCCTTTGTCGTGCATGGCTCCTGAGCCTTCTCAGAGCAGTGAGCAATTAACGGATGGGGGAAGCCAGGAGAATGGTATGAGTGATAAGCTTGGCCAGGATGAAGTTCCCAGAGTCATTCCGCCTCTTGAAGACAATATCCCAGCAGTTGGGGAAGGGATTTTTGGAGCCACTAATCATACCTTGGCGAACCCAGCGGGCGAGAAGGATGGCAGTGAAGATTTGTGGATTGGCAGCGCGTGTCAGGTAACGGAGAAGACTCCTGGTGAGGATGTGGAAGTTTAAGGCCACCTGGGTTTGTTTTTTCTCTCTTTTTGGTTTTGTTATCGCTCAGATGACTACTTCCAGGCCATTATGTTTACAGTCATGGTTCTGCATCTTTAACTGGCTGATTTTGTTTCCCTCCAGGGCGGTGGCAGTTTAATTACCGTCTGGTTTGCCAAGGACATTGGCTCTCTTGCTTTCATGTTTCTTCCTATGTTCTACTGGTCTATCTCTGGGTTCTATATTTGTCTTCTAGCTTTTTGTAACTGGTCTCCCCAGGTTCCTTCTATATTGGGGCAGTTTTGTTGTGTTGAGTGCTCTCAGGTACTGTTATCTGAGGCCTCAACTCGTAAAATTATTTTACTTTTCAGTTAATAGATTTTAGTCTTTGCCAAGAAAAAAAAATGTTTTTTAATTATTTTTTTTGTTTTTAATGTAAAAAGACATATATTATTAAAATTTTCATATTTAAAAAAAAAAAAAAATTCTAGTAATTTCAGTTTACTTTTGTTTTTTTTAGTTTTTTTATTTATGTTTTTAATATTAATTTTACTAGTTTAAAAAAAAAAATTGGGTTAATTCTCTTTTTTTGTTTAATCTAGTTTGTTTTTAAATTTTTATTTTTTCCTAGTTTTTTTTAATGTTTTTTTATTTCTTTTATATTTAATCACTTAACTTTATATATATATATATATATATATATATATATATATATTATATATATATATATATATTATTTTTTCCATATTCTTTTTATGGTTTATGAGATAATTTTTTTATTTTTTTGTTCGTCTTTTTTTACTTTATATTTGTTTTTTTAATAGTCAACATTTAAAAAAGGAAAAATAAAAACAACTTGAAAATTCGTTAAGTAATCATAATTTAAAAAAAAATCGAGATAATAAATTTTAAAGTGCGAAAAATAAGTCCTTTAAAAAAAATGTATGCTGCATCAACACGTTGCATCTACACATTTCAAAATCAACATGAAAATCGCTAATATTGAAAAACAAATATTTATATTTGATACATAAGAAAATTTAAAATGTCAAAAATATGCTCCCAACAAAAAGAAGTGTATTCTGTTTAACCACTTTTGAAAATCAGGTCACGTTTCTACTACCGCTACGAAACAGGTAATCGTATCGGTTATTTAAAGTGTCAAAAACTATACTCTAAAAAATTATGCGTGTTCTGCATCGCCCCTTTTCAAAATCGGGTCAATTTTTTGCTATCTCTACGAAACGGATAACAGTATCAGTTCCCATTTCAAAGTTTACATTGTTTGTTTTGAAAGTAGTCTTCCATGCATCTTGTTTTGCAACTCTGGCCTAATGGTAGCCGCTACACAAGTCCAACTTGGAAAAGTAATCGGCTTCTTTCAACTGATCTAATAGATCATCTATGCGAGGAAGAGGATAACGATTCTTGATGGTTATTTTATTCAATGCTTTGTAATCAATTCACATCCTCCATGAACCATCTTTCTTTCTCACCAACATGATTGGAGATCCACATGGTGATGTGCTTGGTCTTATGAACCCTTTTTCGAGCAGATCCTATACCTGCTTTTTGATCTCTGCATTCTCTAAAGCGGATAACCTGTACATTCTAATGTTAGACAATGGAGCATCTTGCCACAAATAAATATCATGTACAACTTCCCTTTTGGGTGGGAGACCTTTAGGTTCTTGAAATAGGATATCATATTCTGAAACAACATTTTTTAAATCAGCTTTCTGTTTAGCATCACAACCCTCTAATCCATTTGTTTTATCAGGGTTATTTTCCTTTACAACCATTAGTAAAAATTGCTTGCATGAATTTACAATTCTTTTCATCTACCCTGAGTTTATGAGAATGTAGTTATTTTTGAGTTGATGAGCTCTTACAATATATTCTATTCCATATTTTGTGAGTTGATACTTATTTTCATTTCTATAGAAAATAGTTTTTCTATCATACAAGTAAGGACTTCCTAAAACAATACCACATATATCCATGGAAACTATATCTAACTCAACCTCATCTACAAACGTTGACCCAAAAGAAAACCTAAGTTTACATTGTCTAGTCACTTGTAGCTTTGCTTTATCACATACCCAACCTAATGGATATGGCTTCTTGTGAGGTGTGGTTAGTAGTCCCAACTTCTTTACAATTGCTTCAGAAATCAAGTTTACTTGTGAACCACTACCAAATAAAGTATCAATCTTTTGGTGCTTGTAAATAACTCTAATATGAAAAAGCTCATGTCTTTTCCTCTGATTTTCTTCATTATCAATAGGTTGTGTAGAATTACTAGTATATGCTTCAAAATTTTTACCTTTTATACTTGTGGTTGTGACTGTTGTTTCATCGCCTGAGTCTAACCCCAAATCTTTCTGAATAGCAGTAGCAGTCTTCTTCTTCTTGCCATCGAACTTCTTGGGTTTCAACTCCGGATGCAAAGACTAGTAGTGTTCATCATCATGTCCAACCTTCTTGCAGGGAGTGCATGAAGGTTTGCCTTTCTGTACAGTTTTTGCCTTCCTCTCTTTCCATTTTTGGTTCATCTTTTCCTTGTTCTTTCTTGCAGTGGGTTTTGATGATCCCCCAATCTATGGGTTCACATTCTTGCCTCTAGCCTCCAGATGTGTAGCCTAAACTGATACCTCATCTATGCTAGTAGGGTTAAACATGATAATGGTGTCCCTCAAATAGCTATGTAGACCACCTATATACATCAACAAAGTTTCAGATGAGTCTAGAGAAATTCCTAGAATTAAAACTCTTTCTCTAAATTCCTGGGTATAGCTTTGTACACTTTTCCCCTTTAATTGGCGAAGAGTTTTCCAACTCACCATTGCTTGCTACATATAAGCTAGTGGATAGAATTGTTTTTTTAATGGCAGAAACAAATTCACTCCATGTAGAAAGAATTTTACCATGCTTCTTCAAATCAGCTTGGGTCCTGCCTTCCCACCACACTAGGGCAGTTCCTCCAAGGCGAAGGCTGGCCAACTAAATTTTACTCCTTTCTGAATCAATGTTTTGCACCCTACAATACACATCAATCTATCTAATCTAGTTATCTAGATTTTATGCATTTAATTCTCCATCATAGACTGGCAAATCAAATTTTACATCCAATCTAATCAAAGATGTTTCCTTCTTTTTATTTTCAAGGCTAGAAGGAGGTGTTGATGGAGGAGGCTTTTCTCCTTTTCCTTTTCCTTCTGAATGGGCAAATAGAAGAGGGTCCTCTTCTCCTTTGCTTCGTTCAGGGGTTGAGGTGCTTACACCTCAATCCTTCTTAAATTCCCAATACATTTCTTCCACCATGGCTCTCATGGTCATGAAGCTATTCATGAACTAAGAGTCTGATTCCAAGGGAATTTCTTCTGCCATTTTCCTCCTCAAATAGACTCTTCCAATCTTTGGGTTAGCCTCAACCAGTTCTCCTTCTCCTAATTTGATCTTTGACCTAGTTAGCATTTAAAAATCCAGCATAAGCTTGTCTAACCTTAGCAAACCTAAAGCTCTGATACCACTTGATCTGAGATCTTAGACAATTATTAAGGTATTACAAACTCATGTGCATGGATTTTCCTATGTTACTTTGTGCAATGGATCGATAAGATTGTGAAATACATAGACAATGAAGTAGTTAAAGAACATAATAGACAAACACACATAAACACGGCAAATTTAATAAGGAGTTCACCCAACACTCCTGGGCTACATCTCCTGGTCCAACATTCAGTGGTGACCTCTCTATTATGTCTTTAGAAGTAGAGTTTTTACAAAAGTGAGATCAATTTGAGTCTCACACAACAGATACAAACAACAAGGCTTTACTTGGATCCCCCAAGTCTTTCTGAGTAGACAAACTCTCCTCACTGACTCTTTGTCTTTGTTTTCTCTCTGTCTCAGCATTGCTTGTCTCTATTTCTATCAATTTGTGGCTTTAAAGCCAATCGGCGTTGTCTGTTCGTTTCTCCTTCTCGGGCTCTCTGGCTTCCCGGCCTCTGCCCGCTCAAATCCCCTTATGAGCATTAGCAATCATTTCATAACATCTTCAGGGAATGTGGCCACCTGTTTTGTAACGGAATGGGTCATCGGGCCTTTGAAATCCCAAAAATGGTTGTTTTCTGTTTACACATAGAAACACTGCAAAAAAACGGAAAAATCTGCCAAAACATTGTTCATCAGACTTCAAATATTCATAAATCCGCACTAGTTTTCTATCAGATCCGCCTTTTTAATTGCTTATCGCATCTCTACTATTGATCTGAAAGATCTTGATCCAACAGCTAAGGTTCATATCGGGTGACTCATGCGTACGAGAGTTAATCACCCGAAAATGGTGGTTTTCTCTCTCCAAGGCCTAGACATGCGTCAGCCAGTGTACGGGCTCGGGCGGAGCCCGACCAAAACCTCTTACCACCTTCGGTCCTTCTGAAATCCTTCTTGTTTCATGGTTTCCTTTTATATATAAAATACATTAAAACATGAAAATCCCGCTCATATCGGACTTGAAATAATATATATTTTCATTAACAAACCCTTTCGGGTCTGGTTCATCGCATCAGTGCTTTATCCTTTTTATTTTGTTTATTTAACGAAAAACGCAATACAAAGGAAAGCCATCTTTTCCAGATCTCAAAATATATCAAATATCACCTATACTTCCACTGGGTCTGGCCATCGCATCACATATATGTTACGGCCCTGCTCCTTGTATTTGTCGATTGCGATATCGTGATTCAACTTGGGCCATTGATCTGTGCGCTTGATCAATGGTCCTTGTTCACCCGCGCTAATCGCAATCGCAACTATTATATGGATGTCCCCGATATCCTCCGCCTGTCACCACCGATTATGATGTGTCGATTGGATCTGGATTGTTGATCGGCTAGATCCAATGGCTCATGTGCATCGTTGTCAATAAATTGTTTTTCCACTACTGTTATTTGCTACCGATAGTGTTTTCCGCCTCTTCTAAGGGTTCTTCCTTATGCGATATTTTTGATATTTTAAAAGATTTTGAAGACTTTAGAGGGTTTTCAGATCCATTTTGGATCAACTGAGGGCTAAAATTGCGCAATGCAGCATAGCGAAGGTCTAGTGGTTGGAGGGTGATCTGGTCGTCAGAAGTTTAGCAAAATGACTAAGTGTGTGAGCGAGTGAACTTGTGCATACATGACCTTGCGAACACACACTCAACATGACTCAACGACAGGACACCTCAAACCATCAAGGCAACATATACTCAGTGTGATTGACTGATGATGCGAGCGACAAGCGCGACACTTGTGATAGATCATTGAACGACCACGACAACGCTTGCACAATAGTGCATACAACATCATGTGTGAGTGTGATAGATTTGTACATATTGGACACAACTCAAACACAACCTTCAAAATCACCAAAACAAGGTCGCAAGCCTGGCATAGCAATCAACATGCCGAAGATGACATTTGGTCAAATAAGTGAGAAGGAAGCAAGACATGTAAGAAAAACACATAATATGACTTTTGGTGTTTGCACACATGCATGTTACTGAGGACGGGATGATATGACAATGACAATAAGTCCTGCAAACTCAAATAAGAGGTGTACTTCGAAATATGTTCTTTACTTACCATACTTACCCTCATGATGATCATGCATCCGATGGAGTTTGCATGCGGTCCTGATATTTTCCATTACTCAATTCTTTGGTCCTTCTCCTCAACTCCTTGGGAGTGATTTTAGCATGTCACCTTTTCTTGTAGTCACTTAGAGGTAGATCTGTGCAATTTTAGTGGACAGTGACTACTGCCAGAATGAGGCCCTGGGAGGCCCGTCTACGTAGTTTCTGCATGCAAGATAAACAAGACAACTTGGAAAACACTGCGTATTTTTGAGGCTCAAGTCACTGCTGCAGGACAGGGGTCATGGGAGGACATTCTGCACAATTTCTCAGTAGTGCAATTGGATTGTTCTATACATTTTTGGAGAGCATTGTTGGTTGGGGCCTCTAGAGGCTACGAGGTTTCAACAGGCAAGGGAGGTTGGTGAAGCTTGATGGTTGCAGAAGTAAAGTGCACAGTTTCGGGAAGCTAGATGAGGCTAGGTTGCTTGGAAAAATGGCTAAGTGTGAGATTAGTGAAACATATATAAACATTGATAGGACTTGATTGTGATCGCACATGGACACTTAGTGACACAACGTAGACCATCCAGAATTCATAAGACATACTTTTCTTGATGAAACAACCTTCGTGACAAGAGTGTGTGAGGTGAGTGTGAAACATGTCTATGTGATGACAACCATTCATACACACAATTCCCTTGAAGCAAGACAACATTCCCTTTATATGAAAAACAACAACCCATATGCCCAAAGATGACACATGCTGCATAAAGATGAGAACGCAGACAAATATTAAGATTAAGGGGGGGAGATTGAAATCATCATATTACCAACAAGTGACCATGGATGATCAATCAGAGGATCCAAGGTAGGCTCTGAAATTTGCATGCAACCCAAAATTTTGGAGGGTGGTTGTAGCCACTACAACACTTAGCGACCATTGTCATGCAAGGTTATGATTTCTTGCATTGGGCTCTCAGTTTCCCAAAACTGTTGTGGGTTTTCTGAGCATCTTTTAAGAAGTCTTTGATGGATATCACTTTGTTCTGTAGACCAGTTGGGATCAATGCATGCCAATTGTTTTGTTTTTGATTATGCTCTTTTTTCATAAAATTGCAGCACTTCCTGCCAATCATCAGAATCTTTCGAAGGCTTTCTGTCTCCTATCCTTTTCTGGATATTTTCATGTCTAGCTTCTGAATTTGAAATAAATAATCTAGGGATAGAAATAGCTTTCTTTTTCAAATTGATAATCAGCTTATCTTGGCTGATTGTTACTGGAAGCACAGAATTTACAATGGTAGAACTGCAACTCTCTGAATGATACCTGTTTTGTGAAAAGCGAGTCTAACCCTTCCGAAAGTATTATTCGATTCTTTGATCATTTTGGTTTCCTCACTAGCTTGATTGAAAGATGTAGCACCTACCATGCTCTTGATCGATCAGAACACATTCTAATCCAATTCAACTCAATTTTTTTGATTGGGAATGAGGGGTATATTGGTGCACAATTAATATAACTGTCAGAGTTTAAGTTTCATCTCTGGTGTTGCTCTGCTGCCAGTAGGCCTGGACAGTATCCCGGTGGAGTCATGCAAGAACACAAGCATCACTCCGCTGCCAGTGAGCCTGGTCAGTACCCTAGCGGAGTTACTTGCATCACCTCTCTGCGTAGGAAGCCTTTCTCTTCTTTCACCTTATTCATTTTTCATTTTTTTTAAGAACTATGCATAGGAACTTATTTATTTCAGAGGCGGAAGAAGGATCCTGACTTATTGAGAGAACAAGAGGTTGTTCTTTTAGAGAACTATGTTGTGTATACCTCTGACATACTTGTTAAGTTTTTCTCCCTCACCTTTGTCTACTTTACTGAGTTGACAAGGATTAACCCAAAATAACCGATTAGAGTAGGTGGTACTAGTTAATATTGAAAGTTTTGTGATTTCACCAAGACTCACTCTGAATCTAAGAACATATTTTCCATCAAGTCATCATTTATTGAAGAAAAGAAGTTCTTCATAAAGAGAGAGGACAACAAATAACCAGACGTTGATATTTGCACAAATCCTCTTAGATTCACCTAACTTGTCTCGAGAGCTAAACACGGTTTCCCTAGAGGCTAACCTACGGGTACAAGCAAGAAAAGAAAGCAAAAGCAAAAAGTATATGTAAATCCAGAGAAAAATAGGTAAGCAAATCAAGAAATCAAGCAAACCAAACCAAGAAAACAAACATGCAAACCAGAAAGATAACTACTAATTAATGGGGGAGCGGGCTTTCCGTACAATTTCTATTATGTACTTTTAAAAGAAAAGCAAGAAGCAAACATTACTCCTACTCCTACACTAAACAGTGCATGGGCCTACTCACATGAAGTGATATTTCCAATGCAGCCACTGACACAATGGTTGGCCCACGTTGGTGAAGGTATGGTTCACGAGAATCAAAGTTAAGTGAACCAACAAACATAAAAGATATAACAATGAATATCAACATGCTCTGAGTTCTAAAAAATCCACAAAAAAGAAAAGAGTGAATGCACAAGACAAACATTCTGTAGACTTAACATGGTGTTGTGACACACTGTGTGTAGATGATAAACATGCACACTCTTTGTATTATGGCATATGAGCGAACATGAGAAATACCAACAACTTATGCTTTGTAAGAATGCTCGTTGTGTAAGATTCCTCCAAAGCTTGAGTGATGGGATCATGTGATTCGAGTGGAGGAAGCTAAATCTAGTTATTTGGTTGATATTCAATGCGAAATAGAGAGTGATGAGGAGCCTTGGATGTTCCGAAATTTTTTGATCAGAAGTGGAACCAACCTTAGGACAGCAAGGGTCTGACATAACCATCAGCCCAAGTTGAAGTGCCTCGACAACCTGTGGAGTTTCCACTTCGTCAATAGATAGATCATCGGAGACTAGTGGCTTAGACAGATTAACAACGAGTGAATCAACATCGTGATCAAATGAAGAAGTACAAAGATCATGACAACCACGATCATAAAATTTGGGATGTTCGTCGGCATCCTCGTGATTTGATGAATTGTGCAAAGGGGTAGATGAGAAGCAATGGCGTTCACCCTCTGTGTTATCATAAATGATAGATGAAAGATGGGATGGATTTTCAAATGAAGATGTGTCCTCTCCACAATATAATGACAGACTGACATTTGGTGTGTCCTATGAATGATCGGAAATAGAAACATCTGGAAATGAGTTTTCACAAGGAGAATCAAAAGTGGTAGAATCACAAGGAATGTCAAGATAGAGCAAATGAGGTGCATATGGAAGGGAGTCATCCTTCATTGCAGGTTCTTCTTTAGATTCTCTCACACACTCATCATGCATGATAACGTAGGTTGGCTACACAACACCAACTCTGTCGGCAACTTGGTCCTTGTTCACAACATGTGTGGAGTCCGGAACAGAAGAACACAAGACAGTCCAATTTGGAGGATCAGTAGAACATGAGGACAGAGGTCTAGGTAACAATTCCACATGAAAACCAGCAGGATTGCAAGCCAAATTTCCGAGATATTGAGAGCAGGTGGGGTAGGGGGATGTGAGAGTTCAACAGATGTGTGCACATGTTCTCCCACATCACTCTATGGTGGGGGAGTTGTTTGACGAGGGGAAGGTAGACAATCACTCGTGACAGAGACTGTATCTGCTTAAGAGATATTGAGAGTAGGTGGAGTAGGGGGATGTTACAGTTCAACAGATGTGTGTGCATGTTCTCCTACATCACTCTACGGTGGGGGAGTTGTTTGATGAGGGGAAGGCAGACAGTCACTCGTGACAGAGACTGTGTCCACTTGATATTGTTCAACTCCATCACCGAAGTATGTTGAGCGGGGTTCGAATGATTCTAAGAATTATGGATTTTCAGATATGCAAAGAAGATACTTAGTCTTCCATCGATAAATTCCCAATCAATTTCATCTTTAGGAAACTAGTATGCGAGATTACAAAAGCATGTGTGAAACTGTTCAACAGATTCATGAGGTGTTTTCCGTAATTTCACAATTTCTTTATTGAGTGCTTTACAGTCAAAATGATTAAAATCACGGTCTATCTCTGCAACCAGATAAGGGAGACAATGAATAGACTTTTCGGGCAGCATGGCACACCAATGCAGTGGGTGCCCTTGAAGCATGTGTACGAATAGCTCATAGGTCATGTAATATTCAAATATTTCATGCCTTTCACAGGAGCCTACAACGCCCACCGATTGTCTAACCAAGGCTACTCAGCCTCCACCATCGTATGTTTTACGCGACAAGTTATTCCAAAGCTCTTCCGAGATTTCAAAGTCATTTCCATAAAACATACATTCCGGAAGAGAAATTTTGTGTTTATTCATGATAAGTATGCAGAGAGTCAAAACAGATTGTGAGGACCCTCCAACATACAGGGGATCTCCATGATATGAAGTACCAACCAGACCTCACACTGTTTGGTGTAGGAGTCTCATTTAGTACGATGGTCCGATTGCCATTATCTTAAAGATATGCCTTATATCTTTCTTTTTAGCATGTCATACTGGTTTTCTTTGTCTACGAATAGCGAGTTTCGCATGCCTGGTGAGTGCTTGGTGTTACTTGTGTCAAAGTTCTTTCACTGCAAAGGGAGAGGGCGGAAGTGAGTCTCAGGTTGAAAGGGAATAGTCCCAACTCTGCTAGAGACACACAAAATAACAGGGCATGCACATCTTCTGGCGAAGTAGTCTACATAGATGTAGTAGTCACAAATACAAGGTGAACAGATGGCATGTACAACACCCAGTAGAATAGTCCACACAAGTGCGACAGGCGTTTTAACAAGTTTACATGAATGAATGTGTTGAGTGTCCGAGGGGATATCCCACATGGTCGAGATAGCGTTAACAACTTATACAACACATTTTCATAAGCATATGTATTAGAACAACCAAAATAGTTCAATTGTCCTAACACAAGTTTAAGCAACATGCATTACGAGTGTCCAAAGAATAGTCTTACAAACAATTAAAATATAATTGTGAAAACTTGTTGGCATGTTAACAGACTTCTGAATTAAGTGAAATTTCCAAGACACATTCGTACACCCTTACATCGCTAACCCCAATAGTGGGGCGTTGGAGCCACTGCTCACTCCTCAAAGAAAAAATTACAGATTCTCAAGTCTATGTGGGAGGAGCCAAGGTGAAAAGTATTTTGCATGTACAAATGAGGGGTATTTATAGCCAAGGGTAAAACTGGCCCTTGTGACTGTTCAACTTTCCTCATGATTGTTTGACTTACATGACTCTTCAACTTTACATAACTCTTCAAATTTACATGTGGGTCTCTTGGACTTCCACATTACATTATATTGATTTTACAATAGTATGGCCCATAGTAGTGATGTGGTCGAGATGAGTCATAACACGACTTGACACGACAATACTGGTATGTTCATGTTGCTAGTGGTGTCCATGTCGAGTCACAGTCCTGCTCAGTGATGGATGTGCCCTTGGTGTATCATAGCTTCACCTCCGCATGATAAGGTGTGCAGAGTCTTCGATGGTCTCAATGTTCGCTTGATGTTTGCATGTGCATGTTCCTCCTTCGCTTGTACTTTGACATGCTTCATGTGTTCGTCCAATCAAAAAAATATCCTTGCATGCATTCCACTTTCGTCCATTCGCAAACAAATATCCTCACATGCATTCCTTTTTAGTCCGTTCACGGACAAATCTCTTTGCATGTGCTCTCCTTGTTCATCTCATTCATCATCGTTTCATGTCTCATCCATGTACATGTATCTACAATCACTCATGACGAGATGACATCAAATCCAAAAATATCCTAGTCTACCATGATGCATTATCCTTCACTTTTGGATACATATGACCGAGAGAGAGGAAAAGGCTCTTGAAACTGTGCAAGGCATGTTTCAAGCTGGGATGCGGGCTCCCGACAATGCCAATGAAAATTACATAGAGGCCACTTGGAGACTAAGATGGGAAATTCGTGTCAGTAATGACTATCCACGTGATCTGGCTAAGTTGGAGGGAAAATTTGCACAATTTTTTGAGGAAGCAATGCGGGCAGCAGAGGGGTTGGCAGCAAAAACTGTGTAACTTCTCTGGGGAGTTGGCAGCAAGCTACTAGAGGCTTGCTTGGAAAAATTGCGCAATTTTTCTGGGGAGCTGGCAGCGGGCTGTGGGAGTCTGTTGGTAAAAACTGCACAATTTCTGGGAAACTAGCATGTTGAACATCCTTGCACAGTTTTTGAGATGAGTGGGATCCTGGGCAACTAGGCGACTTCTCGTGAAAACTGCGCAATTTGTCGGGTGAGCAGCAGGTTCGCTGACTAGGTGACTGGCTGTAAAAACTGCACAAATTTTTTGGGAGACAGTGACGAACACAAAGTGTCTGTCCAACATGTCTACATAGTTTCTTCAGTCAGTAGAGTGGGCAAGCTTTGCATCTTTTGCATAATTTTTTGCGGGAGTGAGTCCTGGGGTCACTGCCCAGTCGAACTCTTTGGTTGACCAGATGGAGGCTTGGTCCATGTGCTTGCAAGCAGCGTAGATTGAAATGGCTTACTGGGAAACTTATGCGTTGTTCTGGGTGACAGTTAGTCTGGTTGATTCCAAGATTGTGCAGTCCAGGTTGCCAAGGAGATAGCCTCAAGCTCTGCACAATTTTGAGCAGCAGTACATGATCACTGAGGGCTGAAACTGTACAATGTAGCTTAGCAAAGTTCTAGTTGTTTGAGGGTGATTCGGTCGTCAGAAGTTCAGCAAAATGACAAGTGTGTGAGCAAGTGAACTTATGCATACATGACCTTTCAAATACACACTCAACATGACTCGACAACAGGACACCTCAAACCATCAAGACAACATATACTCAGTGTGACTGACCGATGATGCGAGCGACAAGTTCAATGCTTGTGATAGATCATTGAACGATCGTGACGATTCTTGCATGACAGTGCATACAACATCATGTGTGAGTGCGATAGATGTGTACATGGCGGACAGAACTCAAACACAATCTTCAACATCACCAGAATGAGGTCACAAACATGGCATAGCAATCAACATCCCGAAGACGAAATTTGATCAAACAAGTGAAACGAAAGCAAGACATGTAGAAGAAACACATAAGATGACTTTTTTTCATTTACGCACATGCATGTTACTGAGGATAGGATGATTGACAATGACACATAGTCTTGCAAACTCAACTAAGAGGTGTACTTCAAAAGATGTTCTTTACTTACCATATTTACCCTCAAGATGATCATGCATCCGACGAAGTTTGCATGTGGTCCTTGTATTTTCCATTACTCAGTCCCTTGGTCCTTCTCCTTAACTCCCTGGGAGCGATTTCAACATGTCACCTTTTTCTATATTTGTTGATAGGTAAATCTGTGCAATTTCAGCAGACAGTGATTGCTGCCAGAATGAGGCCCTGGGAGGCTTGTCTGCACAATTTCTTCATGCAAGACAAATGATCCAGGATGTTTTCGCTCATAGATGTATACAAAATAATTACATATAAAATTTCAGCTTAACACATAAATGTGCACATATGAACAGAAGAGGAAGACACATAAAAAGGCACAAAAGATAACATCAAGGCTTGATAACGGAGTTCATCCAATTTGGCCTACGTCTCTCGGCCCAGCTCAAAAATGGGGAGGCCTTTCTTATTAAATGGCATGAATAAACAGAATTACATTCATTGATCTATCCATAAAGAGGCTTATACCTCCAATCTTCCTGATGGCTATGAAATGAATGTCGGAGATGGCATGGTGTGCAGCGCCAAAGCTTCCTGCAGCTATAGAAGAGAATGGAATTGTGTAACTATTCAAAACAGCTCAATAGATTCTCTCGGCCTCTACGAAACAGTGTGTTGCAGCCATAAAAAAAATGCCTCCTCATTGCTCTTCCATCGATTGTGTTTTATAATGGGTTCTTTGGACAGAACCCCATTCAAATCGGGGTTGTCTGGTTCATAATGGAGGTTGGTAGAGTGGCGGGTGCAACCACCACTCAAAAATGGTATTTTTATTGTTGAATGACAAAGCTTCAAAATCCCAAAAACACTACAAATCTGCCAAAAAACCATATGCCCAGACCTCAAATATTATTAAATCGGGCTTATAGTCTATATCGGGTCCACGCTGAAGTCATAGATCAGCATATAGCTATGTCCCTGTCCTAGTCCTTGGGAATGACTGACAGCTGATTGTCGATATTAGCGTCAGCCAATCACATCGGTAGCCCGCACATATATCACCCCAGCGGATTGTTGGAGGTTCCGCTGATCGGTGTATCACCAATCCGACTAACCAATCGCCGATATAGCTTATACATATACATATATATATGACCGCCGATTGTGATTACCTTCGATCCATCGATCCGATCTGATTGGAGATCGGCGATCAGGGGTTCCATGGTCCAATGCTTAAGTCCTCGCTCATGCAACCTCCGATTGCGGTTTTCCTTTAAGGCTTTAAGACCCATTTCTAAAGGAAATTCCTCTTTTCCTTAAGGATTGAAAATCCCTTCTTTTGGCACTAACTTCATCATCCAGACTCGGATTGAAGTACCATTTACGCCGTTGGAATCAGGAAGATGAGATCTTCATTTCGATCTTGACTTGACTTCATTTTGATAATTTTGATTTTTGAGTTTCCATCCCATTATCTGAAGATCCACTTGGATCAATCCTCCCCATTGAGGAGCTTTTGGACTGCCAAAAGCTTTTCATTAGTCAATTGGCAAGTGAGGTATTGTGCCCTCACTTTCTTTTTCTCCAACCATCTGGCCTTATGGGGATGCATTCCCTTGAATCCAACTCTAAGGTACTCTACATCTGCTCGCCATGAAGTTCTAGTTCTTTTGTCGAGGATGATGTCTTCGGGCAACTCATTGAGATATTTAGGTGCAAAATTGTCGATGGTAGGAACTGTGCCCACCTCATCAGTGTCCATGGTCAAAGGAAGTTCATACAATTTCAGATTCTCCACATTCACTACTGAGTACATCTGCATATATACTGGTAAGTCAAGACAAAGGCATTGTTCCCAATCTTCTCCAACATGGTGAATGGTCCATACCGGATTGTCCGCAACTTCTTTCCTTCTCCCTTCATCCTGTCTTTGCTAATGTGGAACCACACCTTGTCGCCCACTGGGAATTGATGGTCAACTCAGTGTCTATCATGTCGAGCCTTGTAACGGGCTTGACTCTTTTCCAACTGTTCTTGCATTGCTTGGTGAATCATTTGGATTCACTGAATGAACTGTTGAGCTTTGTCTTTTTCATTACGTCCACTGGAGCCTTCCTCCCTTCCAAAGACAGTGTCTAAAGGGTCCTTTGGTAGGTAACCAAAGCATGTCTCGAATGGTGAACATTGTGTCGATGAATGCACTACTCGGTTATAGGAATTTTGTATATAGGGGAGATTTTCATCCCACAACTTGGGATGCTTCCCATAATAGCCTCGTAATAGATGTACCACGGTACAGTTAACAACCTCTGTTTTCCCGTCGGTTTGTGGGTGAAATGCCATGCTCCTTTTTAGTTTTGTGTCCATCATCCTCCACAAGCTGGTCCAAAACTCTCCAAGGAAGCGAGAGTCTCGATCTGACACAATTGATGTGGGTAATCCAAAGTGGACCCAAACATACTGAAAGAAAAGAGAAGCAATCTGCTCTGTAATAATCTGCTTTTTACAAGGAATAAGAATACACATTTTTCTAAACTGGTCAACGATGACATGCAAATAGGTGTGACCCTTCCTAGACAAAGGAAGACCTCCTACAAAGTCCATTGACACACTTTCCCACGAACAACTCGGAATAGGGAGTGGTGTGTAGAGCCCAAGTTTTCTATTAGAGGGCTTTGAAACATAACACATCACACAACCCTTTACATAGCGAGTCGCAATGTTTTTCATATGAGGCCAAAAGCAAAATCTTTATACATGACTTAAAGTCTTCTCGACACCAAAGTGTCCAGACACAATAGAGGTGTGGGTCTTTCAAATTACATGCACTCTTTCTCCTATGGGAATACACAATTTACCAAGGTGATACAACAATTTCCCCTACAAGTGATAGTTGTCCACCTATGAACCATGGGTTAGTTTTGCATAAACCTCCTTAAAGTAATCATCATTAGCATATTGTTCAGCATAACTTTCAAAAGACAATGAAGCATTATGCAAAATAACGAAAGCAGGAATAGGAGGGCGAGATAGCATATCGGCTACTTTATTGCTAGTTCCCTTCTTATACTTTATTACCAGATGAAACTATTGAAGAAAGCCCATCCACATGAAATGACGAGTTTCCTACAACTTGGTTTGTAACTGAAGGTACTGCAAGGGTTGTTGATCTGTATGGATGATGGTCGCCTTGCTGATAAGGTAGTGTTTCCACTTTTTTACACTCTGCACCAAGGCATAAAGCTCCTTATCATAGGTGGGATATTTTATCACCGCTTGAGAAAACTTCTCAAAATGGTAACAAATTGGCTTCTTTTGTTGCATCAATACAGCTCCCATGGCATAACCGCTAGCATCGGTTTCGATCTCAAATGGCTGCTGGAAATCGGGTAAGGCTAAGACTAGCGCAGTGCTAATTTTTTCCTTCAATATTTCGATGGACTTCTGCTATCTTCCTCCCCATTGGAAGACATGTTTCACACTTGTCAATGTGTGGAAAGGTGGTGCAATAATAGAGAAATTAGCAATAAATCTCCTCCAATACTGAACTACACCTAAACAGCTACAGACCTCAGTTATGCTAGTAGGCTTAGGCCAATTTACAATTGCTTCAACTTTAGTGGGATCAATTTTTAACTGACCATGACCAACAATATGACCTAGGTAACTTAAAGAGGTTTTCCCAAACTCACACTTTGACAATTTTACAAAGAGTTTTTCTTTCTTCAGCATATCAAGCACTTTCTTTACATGACTCATATGTTCAAACCAACTCTTGCCAAAAACTAATATATCATCTAAATATACAAGAACAAACTCATCAATGAAAGGCTGAAATATATGATTCATAACCTGCATAAAGGTGGCTGGAGCATTGCTAAGCTTGAATGGCATTACCATCCATTCGAACAGCCCCTACTTGGTTTTGAAAGTGGCTTTCCACACGTCTTGCTCCATAATTCGAACATGGTGATGGCCACTGCACAGATCCAATTTTGTGAAATATACATCACTTTTTAATTCATCCAATAAATCATCTATGTGTGGGAGGGGATAGAGATTTTTTACTGTTATTTTTTTGAGCGCGCAGTAGTCCACACACACCCTCCAGTTGTTGTCTTTCTTCGGCACTAGAACAATCGGTGACCCGCATGGAGAGGAGCTCAGCCTAATCACGCCTTGGTCCACCAATTCCTGCACTTGACACTTGATCTCCTCCATTTCGATTGCTGACATTCTGTACATGCCGATATTCGGAAAACGCGCTTCATGCAACAGGTAGATCTCATGTTGGATCTCCCTCTGTGGAGGCAGTCCCCGCGGCTCCTAAAACAATGCATTATAATTAGCAATTAACTCCATCAATTCTTGTTTATGCTTACCATCACAGCCTTGGAATGTATCTGCAAATTTGGCCTCCTTTTCCCTGACGACCATAAGCATGCATGCCTTGCTGGAGTTCACCAACCATTTCATCTACCCAATGCTTACAAGGCTGGAATTAATTTTGTTTTGATGAGCCTGCACTATGTACTCTATCCCATCCTTAGTGATGTGGTATTTGTTCTCATGGCGGAAAAAGACAACTTTTCTTTCATATAGGTAGGGGCTCCCAAATACGATGCCACAGATGTCCAGTGATATAACATCCATCTCTACTTCATCTACCAGCTTAGAACCAATCAATTTAGATTTATCATGTATCCATCCCAGCGGGTAAGGTTTTGGGTGCAGATTTTTTTCCAAGCCTAACTTCTTTACCAGAGATTCTGCAATTAAATTTTCTTGGGACCCCATATCAAACAGAGTTTCTACTTTGCTATGGTTTACTACTACTCTGATATGAAATAATTCAATCCTTTTCTATCATTGGAAATGGACTCATTGTTATGAAACTAGCTCAAGAAAAGATAGAAAAGATAGATCAACGCCTTAGAATTCAGCCTCTTCGAGGGGGAAACCTCCTTTACATTACATAAATGAACAATTCTTGGATGATTCAAATGACAAAACCTTCTTTCTATATATAGGGAGTCTAAGGAGTCACAATATAACCCAGCCGACCTAACAATAATAATATAAAGCCACAAAAATAACAATAGAGGGATTCTATGGGGCACAGTAATAACAATATGGGGGCAATAGGGGCACAACAATATTAATAAGGGGTATAACTACAATAGTAATGGGGTAATCACTAGTATAATAGGGACCCAACATGCCCCTCTCCTTCAAAAAAGTGGTGTCCTCAACACTTGAGTAGTTCTGGATACTTCTGCATAAAATTCTCATCCTCCCATGTGGAATCTTCAGCGAATAAGTTCTTCCACTTGAAAAGATACTCTGAAATTGAAAGATTTCGTAGCTGTCGAGTTCTTGTTTCTGTGATTGCTTCCGGTTCCAATATAATTTTTCCTTCCTCGTCAAGTTCTGGCAATATTGTTTGAACTGGGAGCTTGTCGCCTATAACCTTCTTCAAATATGAAACATGGAAAACTGGGTGCAATCGAGAAGCTGCAGGAAGCTCCAATTTGTATGCCATAGTACCAATCTTTTGCAACACCTTGTACAGACCATAATACTTTGGTGATAATTTATTATCCTTCTTAGCTTGCTTGAGGGACATTTGCTTATATGGTTGTTGCCGTAGGAATACCCAATCACCTACATCAAAACTTCTTTCGTTGCGATGTTGATCTGCCTGTTGTTTGATTCTATTCTGTGCCAACACGAGGTTATCCTTTAAGAGTTGGAGGACTTGTTGTTGATGTTCGATGTGATGTTCCACTGCCCAAACCTTAGAATTTTCTCTTAAATATGATGTGATGGATGGTGGTTGATACCCATAAAGTGCCATAAATGGGGTCATTTTTGTTGCTGTATGGAAGGAAGTGTTATACCACCATTCAGCCAGAGGCAACCATTTGACCCATTGGTGGCCCTATTTATGCAGATCAAAGCAATGAAGAATCCTTCCAAACATTTGTTTAACTATCTTAGTTGCCCATCCCCAGAATGAGGATGATAAGGTTGAGCTATGAGCTACTGAGTACCAGACCAAGAAAATAATTCTGTCCAAAAATTTCCAGTGAAAATGGATCTCTGTCACTTACAATAATCTTTGGGTTTCCATGTAGCTTTTGAATTGTTTCCATAAATGCAGTAGAAACTGTACTGGCTTTAAATGGATGTGATAATGCACAAAAGTGTGCAAACTTGGTAAGTCTATCAACTACCACCATGATGACAATCTTTCCCTCAGACTTGGGTAAACCTGTGATAAAATCCATTGAAACCTCCTCCCAACGTTGGCTTGGAATGGATAAAGGTTGTAATAAACCCGGTGTCTTAATTGTTTCAAATTTATTTTGTTGGCAAACCAAACATTCCGCCACAAACTTTTGAATATCTGATTTAAGGCCATCCCAAAAAAATTCCTTCTTAAC
>APFE031522670.1:888-59551 GCA_000404065.3 Pinus taeda | reverse complement strand
CAACCGACCTAACAATAATAATATAAAGCCACAAAAATAACAATAGAGGGATTCTATGGGGCACAATAATAACAATATGGGGGCAATAGGGGCACAAAAATATTAATAAGGGGTATAACTACAATAATAATGGGGTAATCACTAGTGTTATAGGGACCCAACACTCATCTATAGAATTGGTGCTTCCTTGTGATTTAGAATCAACAGGAGGTGTAAAGGTAGCTTTTGTTCCCACTGTTGTGACCAGCGCTTCATCTCCTGAATATGATCCAAGGCCTTGCTGTGCTGTTGCCACTATTTTCTGATTCCCTTTTATTCCATACTTCTTTGGACACTTTTTTGGTTGTTGCTTCCAATAGTGATCATCACCGTGGCCTTCTTTCTTGCAATGATTGCAATAAGGCCGCTCTCCTTCTTTGGATGTTGTTGCTTTCTTCTCCTTCCCTTTCCATTTCACTTTGGATTTTCCATTGGGAGGTTTGAATGGTGGCTTTTTGGATCGGTCCTCTCTTTCATTCTTGCCCCTGTTTTCAATATGAATTGCTTTCACACTAGCTGCGTCAATAGTGGTTGGTTCAAACAACAATAATGAATGCCGAATATAACTATGTAGTTAGCCAATATACTTAGTTACAACTTTAGGTGTATCTAATGCAATACCCAAATTTAGTGCTTGCTTCCTAAATTCTTCTGTAAAACTTTGAACATCCTGCCCTTTGCCTTGCCTTAAATATTGCTAATTCATTAAAGCTTTATGTTTGTAGCCTAAGGGATAAAATTGTTCCCTTAACGCAGAAGTAAAATCAGACAATGATGAAAAGAGCTTACCCACATTTTTACTACTCTACAATTTACTCTCCCACCAAATGAGAGCTGTGCTGCCTAATCGTAGAGAGGCCAGTTGGATTTTCACCTAATCCTCTATGATTTGTTGAATCTTGCAATAAACCTCAATCTGCCTGATCCAATTGTCAAGCTTTTCTGCGTTACTTTCAGCATTAAACATAGGAAGATCAAATTTAACATCTAATTTAAAAAAAGGTTTCTTAGATGCATCCTTTGGATTTCTCTGATTATGGTGGTGTGGGGAAGAAGAACCTTCACCACCAGAAGGAGAAGGAGGGGGTTCTTCTCCATCATTCTTGTGTGTTGAACCTTGTCCTTCTGGATTCATCTCTTCATCTTTTTCCAATCTTATAACCAGTTGACTGATATTCGCCATTGAATAGAAAGTCTTTCTGAAATTGTGGTCCTCTTCAATATGAGCTTCCTCTTCAACCATGTTTCTTCTTTGAGGTGCACATCCGGCCTCTGGATCGAAAGGTTCTAGATTCCCTTCGCCTCTTTGAAGCATGCCTCTTGTTAGCATACAAACATGCAATTCACATCTAAAAATCCCTAATCTCATACCACTTGATCCAGGATGTTTTCACTTATAGATGCATAGAAAAGGATTACATATAAAATTGCAGCTTAAAACATAAATGTGCACATACGAAAAGAAGAAGAAGACGCATAAAAAGGCACAAAAGGGAACACCATGGCCTGATAATGGAGTTCGTCCAATTTGGACTACGTCTCCGGGCCCAGCTCAACAATGGGGAGGCCTTTCTTATTAAATGGCATGAATAAACAGAATTACATTCATCGATCTGTCCATAAAGAGGCTTATACCTCCAATCTGCCTGATGGCTATGAAATGAATGCCAGAGATGGTGTGGTGTGTAGCGCCAAATCTTCCCGCAGTTATAGAAGAGACTGGAATTGTGTAACTATTCAAAACAGCTCAATAGATGCTCTCATCCTTTGCAAAACAACATGTTGCAACCATAAAAAAAACACCTCCTCACTGCTCTTCCATCGACTGTGTTTTATAATGGGTTCTTTGGACAGAACCCCATTCAAATTGGGGTTGTCTAGTTAATAATGGAGGTTGGTAGAGTAGCGGGTGCAACCGCCACTCAAAATGGTCTTTTTATCATTGAACGACAAAGCTTCAAAATCCCGAAAACACTACAAATCTACCCAAAAACCATATGCCCGGACCTCAAATATTACTAAAATGGGCTTATAGTCTGTATCGAGTCCGTCCTGAAGTCACAGATTGGCATATTGTTATGTCCATGTCCTGGTCCTCGGGAATGACCTACCATTGATCGCCAATCGCTGATATCGGCATCGGCCAATCACGTCGGCACCCCGCACATATATCGCCCCGACAGCCTGTTAGAGGTTATGGCGATCGATGTATCGCCGATTTGACTGCCCGATCGCCGATATAGCTTATATATATATATATAATAATATATATATAATATAGTATATATATATATATATATATATATATACTATAATATAATATATTATATATATAGATATATATATATATATATGACCGTCGATTGTGATTGCCTCCGATCTGCCGATCCGATCTGATTGGAGACCAGCAATTGGGGGTTCCATGGTCCAAAGCTAAAGTCCGCCCTCATGCTACCTCCAATTGTGATTTGTCTTTAAGGCTTTAAGACCCATTTCTAAAGGAAAATCCTCTTTTCCTTAAGGATTGAAGAGCCCTTCTTTTAGCAATAACTTCATCATTCAGACATAGATTGAAGTACCATTTGTGTTGTTCGAATCAGGAAGACGAGATCTACATTTCGGTCTTTAATTGACTTTATTCCAATCATTTTGATTTCTGAGTTTCCATCCCATTATCTGAAGATCCACCTGGATCAACGAACAAGACAACTAGGACAACATTGTGCAGTTTTGAGGATCAGGGCACTGCTACAGAATAGGAGTCCTGGAAGGACACCTCTGCACAATTTTTGAGTGCAGTGAAATTGCGCTACTCTGCACATTTCTGGAGATTAGTGTTGGTTGGCACCTATGGGAGCTGCGGGGTTGAAGCAGGAAAGGGAGGTTGGTGTCTCTGCACACTACGGGATTTCAGGGAGCAAGGGAGGAAGCTTGATGGTTGCAGAAGCAAAGTGCACAGTTTTGGGAAGATGGATGAGGCTAGGTTGCTTGGGAAAATGGCTAAGTGTGAGATCAATGAAACATATGTAAACATTGATATGACTTGATTATGATTACACACGGACACTTAGTGACACAACGTAGACCATCCAGAAGGCATAAGGCATACTTTTCTTGATGTAATAACCTTCGTGACAAGAGCGCGTGAGGTGAGTTTGAAACATGCCTATGTGATGACAACCACTCATATGCACAAAATTCCCTTGAAGCAAGACAACATTCCCTTTTCATGACAAACAACAACCCCTATGCCCAAAGATGACACTTGTTGCATAAAGATAAGAACACTGACAACTATGAAGATCAAGGCGAGGAGCTTGAAATCATCATCTTACTAATAATTTGCCATGGGTGATCGATGGCAAGATCCAAGGTAGGCTCCGAAATTTTCATGCAAGCCAAAATTTTGGAGGGCGGTTGTAGCCGCTACAACAAAGGGTTTGAAGGAAGGTTTGATAAAGTTGTTACAATAAATGCTTCCTAGTGTTGCAAGGTACTTCATGAAAATCAGGATGAGGACAAAAGGAATATGAAATATGATTTTAGAGACTCCAACATTGGGATTAAGACCCACCACATTCCAAAGATAGATATGAGGAAGTTTGATGGCAAGGATCCAGTAACATGGATACTACATATGGAGAAATTCTTATATATACATGATTGGTTGCACACACGAAAGGTACGAATTTCATTTTATATTTAGAACAAAATCAGTTTGTGTGGTATCGATGTCTTTGTTCTTGTAAATCAATCGTCGCTCGAACAATTTTTTTGAAAGGATTGGTAACATATTATGAGGATAGAAATAGAAATACCTTCTTTAACCAATTAATAAATCTCAAACAAAAGGGTTCAATGGTGAAGAACATTGAGTACTTCCAAAGATTGAATATCAAGGTAAATGATATTCCAAAGAAGCAGAGGATTGATGTCTTCATAGGGACTTTAAATTATAACATCCAACATGAGGTTCACCTCTAGGAACCTGATTCATTGGAGAAGGCATTCAAGGTGACAAAAAAGTTGAAATCAAAATTATGGTAACAAGGAAGCCTACCACTCACAACTATAAAGATGGAAGTGTTGTTTCTTCTAGCCTCCCAAAAACTACAAGTTTGACACCACAACAACTGGAGGAAAAGCGAGAAAAAGGGCTTTGTTACAGTTGTGATAGAAAATACACTAAGGGTCATAAGTGTGCTAAGAATAAATTATTTTACGTATATTGTGAAGAGCGAGAAGAAAAGGAAATAGAAACATCAAAAGAAAAGGGTATACACCAGGAACAAACCCCAGAGAAAGAAGAAATGAATCTGACCATATATTGTAATGCAATGTCAGGAATTACCTCTCCTCAAACTCTCAATATAAAAGGATATATCAATATAAAAAATTTAATAGTGTTGATCGAGTCTAGTAGTAAGAACAATTTTATTCATTGTAAGATAGCTATGGAATTAAATTGTTTTCTATATCTAGCACCAGAGTGTCAAGTGATGGTTGCAAATGGAGGAACTATAAATTTCCCAAGGAAGCTTCATAATATCAATCTATCATGGATGAATATATATTGAATAGTCCAATGTTTTCCATTCCATTGGGTAGTGTTGATGTTGTGTTAGGAGTCCAACAGTTACAACCTTTGGGGATGATAGCTTTTAATTTTCTTGAAATTTTCCTAGGAAGGAAAGGAAATGGAATTAAGGGGCATCGCAGGGAAATCGGGGAAGATAATCAACTCTAATGGCATGAAAAATCTCTTTAAGAAAGAACAACGAGGCATAATTTCACAATTATGCTCACTAGATGTTCAAACATTGAAATCGTTTGTTTCTCCAGATCTGCAAAGAATCTTGGACAATCATTCCAAGGTATCTGAGGCCCCCAAAGGCCTCCCACTTATTCATGATCATGATCATGTTATTCACTTGATTTTGGGAATCGTTGCTCCAAACATCAAACATTACATATATCCATATGCCCAAAAGAGGGAAATTGAACATATGGTTGCAGAAATGTTGGAGGCGGGTATAATTCAACCTAGCCAAAGTTCTTTCTCTGCTCAAGTAGTATTGGTACACAAGAATGATGGATCATGGCATATGTGTTTGAATTATAGGGATCTCAACAAGTTCATTATTAAAAATAAATTTATCATTCTTGTCATTGATGAATTTTTTGGATGAATTACATGGAGCAATTTACTTCACCAAGTTGGATCTTTGTTCAAGATATCATCAAATTATAATGAAGACTAAAGACATTTCAAAAACAGTGTTCAAAACTCATGAAGGTCATTTGAATTTTTGGTTATGCCTTTTGGCCTTACTAATGCACCTTCCACATTTCAAGGTTTGATGAATTCCATTTTCAAACCCTTCCTTCAAAATTTTTTGTTAGTATTTTTTGATGATATATTAATCTACATAAAGTCTTGGAAGGATCATGTTCAATATGTTGACAGGGTTCTCAAACTATTAGAGGAGAAACAATTGTATGCAAAAACCTCCAAATGTTTCTTTTGGGTACAGGGGGTGGAATATTTGGGTCATGTTGTATCTCATGAGGGTGTTAAGGTAGATCCTAACAAAATTAAAGCCATCAAGGAATGGAAAATTCCCATAACCCTAAAGCATCTTCGACGATTTCTCAGGTTGACGGGGTATTATCACAAGTTTGTTAAGAATTGTGGGAAAATAGTAGGCACTTCTAACAACGTTACTAAAAAAAGATGCATTTTTTTGGACTCCGGAAACAACTAAGTCCTTTGAACATATTAAAGAGGAAATGTGCCAAGCTCCTGTTTTAGCTACTCCATACTTCACAAAAACCTTTATGTTTGAATGTGATGCCTCAGGAAATATAATTGGTGATTTTTTAATGCAAGAAGGAAGACTTGTTGCTTTTTAAATTCATCCAATCAAGGGAAAGTACTTGCACAAACGTATTTATGAGAAGGAAATTTTGGAAATACTACATGCCCTAAAGCAATGGCACCTCTACCTAATAGGAAGACACTTCAAGGTAAAAAAAAATCATGATAGTCTTACTTTTTGGAACAAATATTATCTTCATAGGAGCAACAAAAATGGGTCACTAAGATGTTGGGTTATGACATTGAAATCATCTACAAAAAAAGGAAAGAAAAATGTTGTTACAAAAGCACTCGCATGGTATGCTAACAAAGTCTATTCACAAGTTAATAACAAAATCAAAATATAATAAATTGACTTTAAATTTAACTTTTTATAATTGGTTGAGCTAACATTTAAATGTTTACATGCATCGAGTTTTATATTATTTTTAACTTTTTATTTGTTACTTTTAACCTTTTTTTCAGTTACTTTTAATGTTTTATTTTTATTTTTTTAATTTAGTCGAATATAAATGTTAAATGTTCAATATTTACACCTACACATATACCCCTATATTGGGCCGAGATTGACATCTACACCATACTGGGTCGTAGAGCACTTCTCAGCGCAACAAGGAGCGAGCACCCAACCTTAATAGATTAGTCTTCCAACTTGTCAACTAGAATAAAACCCTGCAAAAAAAAGCGCTTTACTGACACTCCAAGAAAGAATGGAAAAATCATTTAACTTTTAATTTATACCCTTTCGGAAAATCAAGGGAAATTAAATCTCAATTCATATCGTTTTGGGAAAGGAGGATAATATAACAATCAAAGAATCTTTAAAACCTAATAATGGAACCTTCAATCACACCTTTTTTTAAATGCCTAGGGGCATGAAAATTTGTTACAATGAAGGGAATTTTATGGAATTATGCAATATGTGAAAAGTATCAAGGGTAAAAGTTAGGGAATTGAGAAAACAAATTGCTTCCCTCCATTACTATCTAGGGAAAACATTGTAAAGATAATACCTTGTCGAACATTGTAAAGGGAATATGTTAAAATCAACAACTAGGGCCAAATTCCACCTTGGGATAGCTCATTTGATGGAAATGATATTGCACTAGATTCCAATTTTCGAAAGGTCCAAGATTGATATAAATATCATCTCATTCGGACAAGCAGAAGTGTGATTTTGAATTTATTCCCATTCATGTGCAAATTTTTCAGGTCAACCTCATCATTATGTAGGCTCAAGAAGACCAATGGATGTCTCTTCACCCACAACGAAATATATAAATACAAGAGACCTCGCACCTAATTTGGCACATTCAACACTCACACGTTCTTCTCTCTCTTCATCAGATTGGCTCGTATAGCAATTGGGCAGTCTCTTTCTCTCTCATGTGTGGCAAGGAGGATAGATTTTCTGGGCAGAATTACAAGCTAAAATTTTAGACTTCAGAAACAAGTTTGACCAATGTTGACTGAGGGATTGCTGACCAATTTTGACTGTGTTTTGAGGGTCAAAGGTTCGATTTTTCTAAGCCACATTGTTGGGTACAAAAACCGAAAAAAATATGGGTTGGTTAACTTGCATTGACTTCAAGGTTGACTGTTATTTGACCGCATTAAATTACGGTGGTTTTCTCTCTCCTTTAACTAAGTTTGACCGAGTTGTTTTGGGTTGAATTCATCCTCCTAATCAAGCTGAGTTTGACTGAGAAAGACTAAGTTTCTTTGGGGACAATTTGTTTTTGTTTTGACCAACGTTGACTTTCTAGTTACGGCTAAAGTTTAAATGCAGTTGAATGCAAAAATTGACAGGGTTGTTTTGACTTTGTGTTGGGAAAGTCAATTTGACTTTTGTACTCTCTCTATGTTGAACTTTTGATTTAATAATAAGAAGAATTGATCAACGGGTTTTCCCCACATTGGGGTTTTTCCCTGGCATCCGCCAAATCTAGTGTCCTCTTGTCTTGGCTTGTGTTCTACATTTTGTTTCATGTTTAATCTGCTTTCATTGTCAGTGTGATTATTGTGATTTCTATTTTTTATTGGGCTACTAAGGAACATTGAAGTAAATTGTCTTAAACATAGAACATACTATTGTCAACTAAAATTAACATGGTATCAGAGCCTAGGTGAAGACAAAGCCCAAGCAAGAGTGAGAAAAGAAATCACTAAGGAAAAACTGTTAGACAAGAATAATGGTCTAGCATCAATGATGACTACATCATTCTTCAAATCCGAGGACAAGCTCAAGGACAAATCCAACTATCATGCATGGAAGATGAATTTGGAAGAGAATGATGTTATGGACTATGTAAAGGGAAGAATAGTGGAGTCTCCTTCAAATGCCCTTGCTACTGCAAAAACAAAGTACAAGAAAGGTGAGGTCAAAACTAAGAACATCATTGTAGATTCCATTCAAAAACATTTGTTGCTTATATTTCTAATTTAGAAACATCTAAAGAGATGTATGATAAGTTGGTTGGGATGTTCAAAGTAAACAATGCAAATCAAGTCCTCTTTCTCAAGAACAAGTTGAAATACATCAAGATGGATAGAGGAGAGTCCAGTCAATACTACTTCATGAGGATTACCAAAATCAATAATCATCTTTTATCTATTGGAGAAGTTGTTGGTGACAGTGAACTCACTCTTATTGCATTGGGATGTCTTACAAGAGCATGGGATGTGTTTAATACGACCATTCTCAACAATGACAGGATTATGGGTTTTGATGAATTATTGGCTAGATGCACTCAAGAAGAAATAAGTATTATGGAAAGAGATAAGCCCTCAAATGGAAATAATATTATTGATTTCTCTGCTCATGTAATATTCCTAATTAGCCATGGCTAATTGGAATATTCAATTTTGCTAAATTTTGCCTTCTATAATTATTTATAAATAAAAAAGTGAGGAAAGGGGGACATAACTCAGTTTTAGAATAAAGTCACTCCCTAGTAGCACAACGTTGTTACTTAAAGGGGAGCTAAGGGGGCCAAAGGACCACGCAGAGATGGGGCACACACAGACACTTGGAGGGACTGCGTAGATGGGAGGGAACACGTGGCAAGAGAGGGGATACATTGGAGGAGGTGGACTTTGGGATTGAGAGAGGCCAACGCTATAAAGGAGAGAGGAGCCTCCTCATTTTGTCATTCGATTATGAGCATTTGAGATAGTCACTTAGACTTGGAGCACGCTAGCTCTTTAGCCTATTTGCAGCGCTGTTTAGTACACTGAGTGTCTCCATTCAGAGATCTCACCCTTAGCCCCGGGGGACTTCAAGTGCCTACACGGGAAAGGTAGTTTGTTACCAGGATTAGTGTCCACACGGAGCTGCTATTCCCACTAAGACTGGTAGCTATCTTAGAAACAAACAAGTAAAGTCTACTTTCGCTTTCCTTTATGAAAATAGATGAGAGTGGAGCAAAGGACACCAACCTTAGTCTTGCGCTTGGTTTCCTTGCTTGATTCCTCTCTTTCCTGATAGATCTTTGCTGCTTCTTCTTCGTCTGCCCAGCTTCAAAGAGCACATATAGAATCAAAGTAGCATACTACTATCAAAGAACAGAGATCTATATTCATAAATAACACAGGACCAGATATGTGTTAACCATACAAATGCATATATAATCAAACATACAAGAATATGGAGGAAAACTTGAATAGCTTTATTAAGATCAAGAATAGCAAGAGAATTACAACCATATGTTCTGACCCAGCATCATCCTCCAGCAAGAAAGCCCTTCTTCACCTCAAGTAAAGCTTAGATCATGCAACACTATGAAGTTACACCAGAAAACCAACAGCACTTCTCTACAAGATACAAGATTCCAACCTCCGGATCTCTGTGATGAGGGATCCATATATAGATGATTGTAGGGGGGTGAGTCATCTTCTGGGGTCTTGATTAGTGTCCTCTCTCTGATAGTTCTTGATTCCACTTGGAGACTGATGATCTCTTACTCATCCCTGGTCGAAAACAGAGAGGCAAGGCTTCTGGAAGATTCCATGATCTTCCACCTTGCAAATAGTCCTTGCCATTTGTCCATTCCCGACCATCGCACCCTACAGAGGGGAAATTCAGTATGCATCACACCTTTTACACTGGGAAGATGATATGCATTGCACCCTCTACATTGGGTATTCAGTATGGTCCAGTTTTGTCTATTTCTGAGCATTTTTTAGTGGAGAACTTCTGGGAGATGATGTAATTAGCTGGCCTTGTTCCTTTAGGTAGTGAAGCAACACTTTTAGGGACTAAGGAGCCCTCAATTTATGGACATTTTTTATTGGGATTGCAGTGCCCAAAAATGTCTATAACACACTCCTCCCTTGGTGACTTGACTCAAGGGCCAAGTGATATGAGAAAATCCCAACACAAACCTGCGGTAGAAGTTGGCAAGACCTAGAAAGTTGCAAAGCTCTGTCAGAGTGGTTGGAGATGGCCAATCCTGAATGACTTGGATCTTTGCTGGATCCACATGCACCCCCTGTTCATAAATAACGTATCCTAGATACTGAACCTAGGTCATGCCAAAAGTGCATTTCTCCAAATTGGCACATAACTTGTGTTGCCGCAATGTTTGGAGAACCTATCGGTTGTGATGGAGGTGCTCTTCCCAAATCTAGCTAAAGATCAGGATGTCATCCAAGTATACTACTACAAATGAGTTGGTGAATGGCCGCAAGATGTCATCCATTAGCCTCATGAAGGTTGCAGGAGCATTCGTTAATCTGAAAGGCATAACCAACCATTCGAAAAGGCCTTCCTTAGCTTTGAAGGTAGTCTTCCACAAATCGGAGGGTTCGATTGGTACCTGGTGATATCTTGACTTTAGATCAATCTTTCTTAAATATTTTTCCCTCTTCAGTTGGTCTAGGAGGTCATCAATCCATGGGATCAGGTACCTATTACATATAGTGATCATGTTCAGCGCCTAATAGTCAATACAAAGTCTCCAAGTCCCATCCTTCTTTTGTACCAACACAATCGGGCTCCCACGGGGCGATGAACTCAGACGAATGTGACATTTCTATAGCAGCTCCTGAATCTACCTCTTGATTTCATCATTCTCTAGGATGGAGCGGAGATAGATTAGTCCATTGGGTAGTGGCGCACCTGGGGTCAAATCGATGGAGTGCTTGACCTGACAGTGCAAAGGAACCCCTGCGGGGGAGGTGAAGATGTCCTCATACTCCTCCATGACCTTTTCCATCTGTAGTTGTCATGCGGAGGGGCCATACCTGGAGGTCATGGCCATTGTCTTCTTCTTTCCTTGAGGGCTTATCATCAGGAAAACAAGGTTCCTGGTTTTGGAAATGAGCTTACATCATTGTTTTGCAATAGCCAAAGAAATGGTGGTAGGCAGTGCTACCTCCAGTATCCTGTACAACTTATTTCCCAATGTAACAATAACAGCACGGGGCCTTGATTCATACATAGCATGTCACTTCCACAAGTATGGTTGTCCTAATAATACATCACAAACTTCAAGGGGAGCAATGTCACATAGTACCTCATCCGTGAAGGGCTTGATGTTGTATGGAAGGTGACACTGTTGGCTCACACGAAGATCCCATCCTTGGTGAAGCCACCCGATGGTGTACGATTGTGGATGTGATGTGGTTGGTAAGCCCAAACGCTTCACAACCTTTGCCAAAATTAGGTTCTTTTGGCTCCCGCTATAGATAATGAAGTGTAGCAGGGAGCCCTTTACCCACATCTGGGAGTGGAAGAGACGCTCCTCCTCTAGATCTTCAGGTTCCTCCTTCTGTACCTTCATGGTGGCAACGGTGACATTGGGCTCCACATCGATAATTTGCTTCCCTTTGTCATTCCCCTTGTCGGGTTCTAACTCAGATTCAGAACATGCATTTGATTTTGAAACATTTAGCTTGGCCACCAGTGACTGCTTGGCCCGACACTCACTTGTGTTGTGAGTGGAGCTCTTATGGAACTCACACAACTTTCATGTTTCCTTTTTCAGCTTCACGGTGTTGTTCTTTGGTTGCAGCTTTAGCGAGTTGTCTTTGGCTATCCTTCCTTGGATTTGTCCTTTGTTCTGTGGTTTGGGGGCACCTTTCCCTTGCTTCAAATTCGCAGATCCAAAGTCTCACTTCTTCTGTTTAAACTTTTGCTCGACCCTGACGGCATATCAGTATTTCATGTTGAGCGAGGGGATGTTTAGGAATTCTATTTCTTCCTCAATGTACTTGTGTAGGCAGCCATGGTATTTGAGTACCAAATGCTACTCTGAATCCTTGATACCCAACTTTGTGCAAAGGGTATGGAAAATTTTGGTAAACTCTGGCACGTCTTGGTCCCTTCCCTGCCATAACATGGTCCACTTTATGTATTGATCCTCATAGCTTCTGACAGGGTAGTATTGCTCCTTGATGACGTCCCATAATGAATCCCAAGTGGGTGTGGCTGAAAATAGTGAGCCTATGCTTTCATCCTTTAGCTTATAATAGGTTTCCCACTAGTCATTGACATGGGGGGCTACTTTGAGAAGAGAAAAAGTAATCTTTTTCCGACTGGAAAAATCATGAACAGAAAAATAACCCTCTAGCAGATTTAACCATTTAACAACAGTATCTACGTCTATCTGACCCTCAAATATGGGGATTTCAAAATTAACTTGTACCTTAAACGGTGTGGCATTTCCAGAGTAGGTACTGGAAGCCGATGCATCGCCCCTCGGTAGCCACTAAAGGATTTGGGCAAAGTTGTCCATCATTGTGTTCCTTTGTCGCTCGAGGGCTTCTTCAAGCAAGATTTTGATAGGATCTCCTACCCCCTCAACTTTCTTTTCATCCACCATGGGATACCATCGGGATTTGCGAGGCTGGTCTTGCAAAGGTTCGACCAGTTCAAGCCCTAACTCCTTATATCTCGACCTCGTTGGGGACATGCAAAGAAAAACGAAGAAAAAGAAGATTGCTCTGATACCACTGATCCAGATTTAGACAAGAACGCAACAAATTACATAGATAACCATAAACATAAAGATGCAACAGAAATGACACTTCATTTCATTAATGTAAAATAGTAAAATATGCTTACAAACAACAATGGAAATAAAACAGCTAGGGCTATGGTAGCTTATCTTTGAGAAGAGATGTGGTGGCTACATGCCTCTGAACTATGTTACAATGAGGCTCGAAAGCCTATTTATTGTTGAGAAACAATGGAAAACCCTTCACATCCCAAAACCTAACCCTAGAAGATGAAACACCGAATTGTGGGCCCCATTTTGGGTAATTTGGTACATGAACTTCTCGGGGTTGTAACTTTGGCACCCAATCTCCATTTGATGCATACAATAGCTCGTTAGAAAGATCTATCCGAGCACTAAAAACATCGTTTAGGGCCTCAAAATGGCTATGGAAGTTCAAAACCTAAAAAACTGAAAGAGACAGTTGTGGGGGTCCAGATGGGATAGGTGGGTGGCCACCAACATCCACCTAGATCATAAGATTTTTAAATATCAAATATAATCACAACTCCTTTTAACCTAAGGATCTTGATATTATGTAGACCTTCTTGGGCCACCCCAATGGCTTCATGTATCTATCTTCCTTCAAGGAAACCGAATTGTTCTTTAGATATAGATTTTGATATGATAGGATTTATTCTTCTATAAATGGACTTGGAGATGAACTTGTAAATATAATTATAGAGAGAAATTTGACAAAAGTATTCAAAGGATATGGGCTTGTCCACTTTGGGGATAAGGGCTATGAAAGTAGAGTTTAAGGTCATCAAGACCCTACCTTCCCTTCTTGATTCATTTACAACTCCCAACAAATCCTTGCCAATTAACTAAAAAAAAACCTCCAGAAACTCTTCCCCCCACCCATCAATACTTGAACATTTATATTTCTGAAAGTTGGCCAAAACAATGTCCAACTCCTCTTTAGGGACCTCCTCCATCAGGGCACTATTTTATTCTTTTTCCACATACCAAGGGAATAATTAGGAAACCCTAATAACTTTGGCAATTCTAACCCTTTTAGGCTCCTTAAAGAGATTATGAAAATTACCTTGACTTAAAGAAGCAATGCCTTCAAAGTTAGAGACCTCCCTACCTTCCCCATCTTGGATGTTCCAAAAAGAATTGCACATCTTTCTACCTTTGACATAATCTTGGAAGAATTTTGTATTCTCATCCCTGCCTTCAAGTTAGATGGCTCTAATTTTTACCCTCCAAGAACTTCTTGTGCCTCTAAGATGGCCTTCCTGTAAGATTCTAGTTGAACTAAAGAATCTCTAGATTTCACATTCAAAAATCCCCCTTTCCTTTTCAAAGACAACTAGAATCAATTTTTATATATCAGCAATCTCCTCCTCCTCTCTCTTTCATGTCTCCTTATCCCAATCAACAACCACACTCTTAAAACGCTTAATATCTTCAAATTTCTTAGCGGTTGAAAAACCAAGTATCTGGGTCATAAGAATTACAACCTTCATTGAACATTTTTAGAAGTTCTTCATCCTTTATCCATGAATAATTCAATTTAAAAGGGCTAACAAACTTAGGACCAATATCTTTAAGCTCCATAATAATTGGAGAATGATATAATCCCCCCCATAGCCTATCCACTGATGTAGAAAATTGAAACAATCCATACGATATTTTTTCTACCAAAAAAATTTCAATCCTTTTTGCAATTTGATCCTCCCCAATATGACAGTTTCTCCTTGAAGGTTTTAGTTTTATAGGTTCTAAATCTAGTATTTTCTTTGCCACTAACTTACTAACAAACAAATTAGAAAGGATATCAACTTTGGCCCTAGGTCCCCAAGGCTCAACAACACCCAAAGAGAATTTTAAATCCCCCCCCCCACAAAAAAAACCCCTGATAATTATATTACCTACTTCCACCACCTTCGACCCAAAGAAATTGTTCCAGCCCATGAATATTTGTGAAAGTAAATGGAGAACGTAGCTCAAAGATAAAAAGATCATCCCCAACTCAGAGTAAAAACTCTAGAAGTAATTGTAATAACTCTGCAGATATCCCAACCAATAATAGGACCCCCTAAACGACCTCAACCATCTAAGGATATGAAACTCCAAACTCCTAACAAAGATTCCCACATTTTTGTGACTAACTCTCCATCTCCTAGAGTTTCCTGGAAATAAATAATATTTGAACACTCTACCTTTAACAACTTCTTAAGAACAATTTTTTGGAAGAGCTTGCCAACCTTTGCAATTAAAATAAAGGATTTTATTCGGTGACCACCCCCTGGGATTTCAAATGTCTAGGTGTCCCAATAATGAATAACTGTCTAACGGTGCCTAGCTCTTCTTTAGCTTTCTCTTTGGCTTTGGATATAATTGATTTCCTCTCATAAGACTTGGAGCTAAGAGTAAAGTTCAATTTGTCCTAGACCTCTTAACTAACCTTCATCTAGAGGGAAAAATAGTCTAGATCTTCAGTTGTAAAGGATTTCCACAACTTATTGTTCACCAAAACAACCAAAACATCTATAGGATATTGGGGAAGAAAGGAATCATGGAGGGGAGTGGACAAGACAATTGACCTCGGAAGAAACACACATAGACACATGGTGCAAGACCCCAGACTCCAGAGCCCCAAAAGTAGAACCCTAATCATTCCTCACACCTGGAAAATAATTTGCAAGCAAAGTAACATTAGGAAGGGATGAAGTAAAACCTAGAGGATGTGAAATCGGGGTTGAAAACCATCTAGTAGCTAGCGGGAGTAGCCGTCCCCATCTAATTGATCATATGAATATGATTTTGTTTCCATCTAACTTGATCCTGATGGATCCTCTTGCATTTTTACCCCATCCTTGTTAGGCCGAAAAATTGTCATATCTAATACATATTTTTCCCTATTATTATTCACATTTTTATCTAATTTCTATCTATATTACTATGTTTTTGCACAATTATTGGGCTAACTATCTTAAATTGAGGCATGATGAGATAATTTGTTATTATTGGATTAATTTCCTTTGTTTTAATGATTTAAAATAATTAATATGAGATTGTCACTGATGATGGTCAATGTAATGGTTTATTCGTATGATAGGTGAAGAGTTCATGTTGATCTAGATCAATTCATGGCCATACAACACTATTCCTGCAACCTTGAGGGCTCTCGCACTAAGAAAACTTTTTGCATGTTGTCTTCCACACTTTGCATATATTTGGCATGTCAAGGTTCTCGATAAAACATATGGAATTTGCAAAAATATAATTGGTCAGCCAACTTCTACATAAGATACATTTTTGCCTACACTAGTACTTCCTACACTAGTCTGCCTACACTAAAAAGCAATCAATCTGGGGCTTTGATAAATCAAACTAGAAAACTAGATTTTGACTTTTCTGGCCTCTTTGTTTTCCCTCAAAATTTCTTTTAGTCCCTCAAAATGGCTCTGGAAGTTTAGGAACCGAATTTTTTCCAAAAATAGTAAGTTGTGCTACAATTAAGGAAAATGGATAGAAACAACGATGGGGGTCCAAGTGGAATAGGCGGGTGGTCACCAATATCTACATGGATCGGTCCTCCCCCCTTAGGAAGCAATGGTCCCCATTACGTTGAGTGCCTCCATGAGATGGGGAAACTTCTATTGAAATTGGTCCTTGGTGAGTCGCTTGCCTTGGTGCATGAGTTGGCTAGCTTTGACAACCCAATACAATGGGATCTTCTATTGGTGAGTGTTCTTAATCTATATGTCCATGATCTCATCAGTTGTTGCCTGATCCATGTAGTTGTAGAATTTTTCTACAAAACAACTAGCTCTGATACCATGTAGAAATTCCCACTTATAGATCAACCTAGTAATGCAATGTACTAAAGAAAAACACTTGATTTATTTCTACAAAAAAGTTATCAGAAGCTTAATAAACCATGAGCAACATCAATAAGAACACATATAACTGATAAGAAGGAATCAATCACACACAACACAGAAGAATTTATCCATGGAAAGCACCTGCCTAAAACCCCATCTCTGTATTATCATACAAGTGGAAACATAGTCTGGATTACACAAAGCCTTAGCTTGGAAACTATCCAGCTCTCAGTACAATCCCTTTGCTATTCATATATAGTCAAAGGCTTCTCACAAACCTTCTCCTCTGCCCTCCAAGCCTCCTATTTTCTTGTGCAGTTTCCTTGGGGTCAAGTGCTGCCACCTATGTGAATTGGCCTCTTCACACACTCACTAACCTTTGATCTAGCTACACAAACTTGAACGAGATAAATCCTCATCATGGATGAGCTTCCTTTATAGGAAAAATATTCATCCAACTAATAGTACATTGTCCCTTCTATGATATCAACTAGGTCTCTGTCTGAACTGACATGCATGAGTTATTTAAGCTATAATATTCAGTTATCTAAAAATACTAGTTGTTACATGCATGCAAGTATTAACAAACTGAATATCATTAATTTAACAAATTGTTAAATTAATCTAACTAGACTTGACTTAGTTAACTGAGCCAACTAATTACAACTCAAATTAGAACTCGTCCTTATCTCTTTAACTAATGGATAAATTCCTCAATTAATAGATAAATTGTTGCATGTCCTCACATAGACTTCAAGTTTGATTCTCCTTAACTAATTAACTCAAGATGAATTAATTAATTAATTTTCAAACTGTTGTTAATATCAAATTTGAATTTACTTCCTATAGATAGACTAGGGACTGCTATAAATAGGAAGGGACCCAGAAATGTTATTTTTAGCAATTTCACCTCTCACCCAAGGTGGCCAAAATGCTCATTGGCCAAACTGCTATTTTAAGAAGTGTTATTTTTAGCAGTTCTATTTTTAGCAATTTCTAAATTTACATTTCTTGTTGCATAATTTTCAACACTCCCTATCAACAAGAAAGGCTTCCTCTCGAACCCGATCATGTAACTCTGGAATGTTATGCATGCAACACATCTACCAAGTGTGGTTGCTACAGCAACACTTGGAACAAAAAAACTCCCAACTGGCCACTCTGTTAGCTAGAAACATACTCTGATGCTGAAGCTCTACCTACTGCTGACAAGTGCTCCCTCTTTGACCTCTGCACTACTGCAACATCTCCATGCATCTCGCACCATTACACCCTTCTCTATGCTACCCTACACAGTGCAACATACTTGTGCCTCTCGCATTGTTGTAGCTTACATGCTCTACGATGTCATGGGATTCCCTGCACTATAGTTCTCTCTGCTACTCCATCTGCATATGTCTCTACCCAATCAATCAATTTTGTTACTCCTCATCGGGGCTCCTATAGCAAAGTCAAATCAAAGAGGTTAGGTACCTCAAGGATCCTGCCCCTCCTCCTTGGGATGATCACTCCACATCGCCCAACCTCCTACCTGGAGGTATGGCTGCATGTGATCCCTCTGCCCACCTAGTTCAAATTTTCCCCCTACTGGAGGTCTCTGCATGAGTGGACACCTCCACTATGTCTCCTCTCGGCTTCCCTAGTTGTGGCTGCTCCAAAACCTCCTAAAGTTGCTTCACCAATTGTGGCTCCTGCACAATTGTCTGAGACTTCTTCTGGCGCTGCATGTTGAGAGGTAATGTACTCTCCCTTTCAACCACCAAGTATCTAGCCTTTGCCTTACTCCTCAAGCCTTTGCATACATCTTGAACCTCAAGAGCATAAAGGTTCTTGGCTAGCACACCAATCTATTTCCACTTTCTCACCATCACGAAATTTTCTAGAAAAGGAGTTGATTTTAAATCAATGATATCTCCCTCATCCAAACTCCGATTCAGATGATATTTTTTTGATTTTAGGTATTTTTCCGCAAGGAATCCAAATCTGCTATTTATTTCTGAAAATTATGTACCTAAATTTTTAGATCTGCTTTGCAAAATCTCGGCCCAAAACTCAAAACTTTGAAATCTCCTCTCAGTATATTGTTCTTCCTTGATCACCCGTGCTCTAATATCATGTAGATTTTTTCTACAAATCAGCTATCTCTAATACCGTGTAGAATTTTCTCTACAAATAAGTTAACTCTAATACCATGTAGAAATTCCCACCTGTAGATCAACCTAGTAATGCAATGTACTAAAGCAAACACTTGATTTACTTCTACAAACAATTTAGCAGAAGCTTTATCAACCATGAGCAACATCAATAAGAACACATATAACTAATAAGAAGGAACCAATCACACATAACACAGAAGAATTTACCCAGGGAAAGCACCTGCCTAAAACCCCATCTCTATATTATCATACAAGTGGAATTATAGTCCTGATTACACAAAGCCTTAGCTCGGAAGCTATCCAGCTCTCAATACAATCCCTCTGCTGCTCATAGACAGTCAAAGGCTTCTCACAAACCTTCTCCTCTACCCTCCAACCCTCCTGTTTCCTTGGGGTCCAGTGCTGCCACCTGTGTGAATTGGCCTCTTCACACACTCACTAACCTCTGATCTAACTGCACAAACTTGAACGAGATAAATCCTCATCTTGGATGAGCTTCCTTTATAGGAAAAATATTCATCCAACTGATAGTAAACTGTCCCTTCTCTAATCTCTATTGGGTCTCTATCTGAACTAACATGCATGAGTTATTTAAGCTATAATATTCAGTTATCTAAAAATACCAGTTGTTACATGCATGCAGGCATTAACAAACTGAATATCATTAATTTAACGATTTGTTAAATTAATCTAACTGGACTTGACTTAGTTAATTGAGCCAACTAATTACAACTCAAATTAGAACTCATCCTTATCTCTTTAACTAATGGATAAATTCCTCAATTAATAGATAAACTATTGCATGTCCTCACATAGACTTCAAGTTTGATTTTCCTTAACTAATTTACTCAAGATGAATTAATTAATTAATTTTCAAACTGCTGTTAATATCAAATTCGAATTTACTTCCTATAGATAGACCAGGGATTGTCATAAATAAGAAGGGACCGAGAAATGCTATTTTTAGAAGATGTTATTTTTAGCAATTTCACCTCTCACCCAAGGTGGCCAAAATGCTCATTGGCCAAACTGCTATTTTAGAAGTGCTATTTTTAGCAGTTCTATTTTTAGAAATTTCTAAATTTACATTTCTTGTTGAACACTTTTCAACAGTAGTCTGGGTTTAACTCTATTGGTATGAATTGTTCTTCAATGTCTGATGTGTCCAGTAATGGTGGAAAGTATGGTTGAAGGTGGTCCACATTGAGCACTGGGTGCAAGCCAAGGAATGGTGGAATGTCGAGGTCAAAAGAATTGTCCCCTATAGCCTTGGTTATGGTGTAAGGCCCATATTGGAGTGGGTGAAGCTTACAATGGGGCCAATGAGGTGCTCCTTCTACAAATGTAACCAAACGTGTTCGCCCACCTGGAACTTGTGTGGCACCCAATGTTGATCATGACATTTATTCAATACTTATCATTGCCTTTGTCAAATATTTCATGGACCTATTAGCAGATGTGCTGAATGCACTCAATGAAGTTGTTAGCCCTACCAGCTTTGGACTGGACATGAATCGAATCTGCCTGAGTAGTTGAAAATGGCATGGCCACATCAATGGGACATATTGGTTTGAATCCCAACCCCACCTGAAAGGGGCTATGGCCACTTGAGCTATGGAGAGCTATGTTGTAGTTGCGTTGGACATAGGGGAGGCTTTCATCCCATGTACATGGATTGTTGTACATACGTAGAATGTGTACGATCATCTTGTTAACGAACTTTGTTTGGCCATTAGTTTGGGGGTGGAAAGTCATGGACTTAGTGAGATTGATATCCAACATCGACCGAAGACTTGACCAAAATGTACTTAGGAACCTGTTGTCCCTATCTAAGATAATGGAATGTGGGATCCAAAAATATACGCACAGTTGTTCAAAGAAGATCTTATAGTGGCTTATGTTGTGATACTATTCTTGCAGACTGCCAGAATGGTTATCTTAGAGAATCTGTTGACGACCATGAAAATGAAGTTGTTGCCATGCTTAGTAGAAGGAAGGCATGACATGTAATCCATGGAGATGGATTCCCAAGGTCAACTAGGAGTAGGCAGAGGAAGTATATAAGCCTTGCTTCTTGATGGTTGGTTTGGAAATGGCACAGGCAATGCAAGATCTGAAGTACTTCTCAACATCTTGTCGAAGGTTCAACAAATAAAAATACTTCTACAACACTGCCACTATTTTATCTACCCATAAATGTCCAATGACCCAACTGTAGTGCACCTCCAAAATCATCTTGGCACACTCACTTGAAGGAACACAGATGTGTCCCAGGTGGCATAAGAGTGCATCCTAGAGGTGAAAATTTGGAACTTGCTTACCTTCTAGGATTTTCTGGTATGTGTTGTCAAATTCTTGATCACTCTTGTAAAGATGTGGTCACCTTATAGTCTTATGCCCACAAGAGTCAAGCACAGTGGTCAGTGCCATTACTGGTGATCAACTAAGGAAATCTACAACATTATTGGTGTTTCCTTTCTTATACTTAACTTTCAAATGGAACTGTTGTAGGTAAGTGGACCATTTTTTATGGCAGTCATTCTGTAACTTCCCTTGTGACTATATGAACTACAGGGGTCGATGGTCTGTGTGGATGATTGTTTCCTTCCTCAGAATGTAATCATTCCATTGTTGGTAGGCCTTCACAATGGAATACATCTATTTTTCATAGTTGGGGTACTCTCGAACTGTGTCAGAAAGTGTCTCGCTATGATACGCCACTAGATGCCCTTGGTGAGTAAGAACTAAACCAATTGCACAATCAGAGGCATATGTATCGATCTCAAATGGTTGTTACAGGTATGGTAATATGAGAAATGGTGTAGAGTAGAGGCGATGCTTCAACTCGGCAAACACCTTCTATTGATTCAGACCAAAAGAAATTTTCTTTCGCTCTATCATTGGTGACTTGACTTAAAGGCTAAGTGATATGAGAGAACCCCAACACAAACCTAGGATAGAAATTAGCAAAGACCTAGAATGGTGTGGAGCTTTGTTAGAGTGGTTTGGGTTGACCAATATCGAATGAATTGTATCTTGTCTGGGTCCACATGCACACCCTACTCATCAATGATTTACCCAATATATTGAACTTGGGTCATGCCAAAAGTGCATTTCTCCAATTTGGCACACAGCTTGTGTTGTCACAAGGTTTGAAGAACTTACCAAATATGGTGGAGGTTCTCTTCCCAACTCTAGTTGAAGATCAAGATGTCATCTAAATACACCACCACGAATGCATAGGTGAAGGGTCGCAAGATGTTGTCCATCAATCTCATGAAGGCTTCAGGGGAATTTGTCAACTCGAAAGGCATGACCAACCATTCGAAAAGGCCCTCCTTGGATTTGAAGGAAATATTCCACACATTAGAGGGTTTGATAGGCACTTAGTGATAACCAGACTTCAATTCAATCTTGCTGAAATATTTGGCCCCCTTGAGCTGGTCCAGAAGGTCAAAAATCCATGGGATTAGGTACCTATTTTGGAAAGTTATCTTGTTTAGCACCCGATAGTTAATACATAGTCTCCAGGTCCCGTCCTTCTTTTGTACCAATACAATCGAGCTCCCACAGGGTGATGAGATTGGCTTGTTGTGCCCTTTCTGCAAAAATATCCTAAATCTACCTCTTTATCTCATCATTGTCCATAACAAAGCATTGATAGATCATTCCATTAAATAGCAGCATGCCCAGGATCAGAGCAATGGAGTGCTTGACCTGATAGTGTAGAGGTACCCTTGTAGGTGAGTCGAAAATGTCCCTATACGCCTCCGTGACCTTGTCCATCTATTGTTGTTGTGAGGAGGAGCCCTGTCTAGAAGTTGTTGCCACAACCTTCTTCTTTCCCTATGGGAGAATCATAAGGAAAACAAATTTCCTAGTCTGGGAAATGATCTTACTATATTGCTTTGCAGTGATCAAAGAGATGGCGATAGACGAGGCTACCTGTAGTGTCCTCTACAACTTATCACCCAAAGCAATAATCATAGATCGAGGTCTAGACTCATATACACCATGTCTCTTCCATAAGTACAGTTTTCCTAATAATACATCACAAACATCAAGAGGAGCAATATCACACAGTACCTCATCTGTGAAGGACTTGATGTTGTAGAGAAGATGGTACTATTGGATGATGCAAAGATCTCATCCTTGTTGAAGCCACTAGATGGTGTATGGTTGAGGATGTGTTTTAGTCAGTAGACCCAGTCACTTCATGACCTTTACTGAAATGAGGCCATTTTCACTCCTACTATTGATAATGAATTGTAGCATAGAACCCTTCACCTAGATTTGTGAGTGGAAGAGGTGTTCACCCTCCTCTAGATTTTCACACTCATTCTTTTGGATCTTAGTGGTGGCCACATGGCACTGGACTCCATGTCAATGATATGCTTCCCTTTATCATTCCCCTTGTTAGGTTCTAACTTAAAGTCGGAAAATGCATCTAATTCGGAAGCCTTGAGCTCGACCACCAGTGACTACTTGGCAGCGAACTCACTTGTGTTGTGAGTGGATCTCTTATGGAGCTAACACCATTTTCATGTATCCTTCTTTATCTTCGTGGTGTTTTTCTTTGTTTACAGCTTCAAAAGGTTGTCCTGGGTCACCCCGCCTTGGATTTTCCCCTTGCTTTGTGGTTTGGGGGCACCTTTTCTTTGCTTCAGCTTCACAGATCCAAAGTCTCACTTCTTTTGTTTAAACTTATGCTCAATCTTGACAGTGTATTGATACGTCGTGCCAAGCAAGGAGAAGTACAGGTACTCCATCTCATCTTAGATGTACTTATGTAGATAGTCGTGGTACTTGAGTACCAAAATTCGCTCAGAATTCTTAATACCCAGTTGTTTGTTTGAGGGGGCTTGACCTAAGTTCATAGTGTGTTGCGCACCAAGAAAACCATCAACTATTAGCCCTTTCAACAATGACCTACAAGAAGATCATAGTCTCACTTGAAGAAGTTATGGGAGGCCGTAGAACCAGGTTTCTGCAACCGAAGGGTATCCGCACAGTGGTACCATATATTTACCTCTACTCTATATTGATCATATAAATTTGCATGCATAAGAACTTTGTACAGATGATTAATTTAACAAAATCACATTAAACCCATCAATTCTAGCCAATAAAAGTATATCTTACAGTCCTTTGCATAATTTCATGAAAAGCATACATAATGATACTAACAAAAACAAATACTGAACTCTGAAAGATATACAATTCTTCAGCAAAACTTCTTCTTTACTAATACAAATCTTCAGTACATATATGAATTCGACTTGTGCACCCAATTGCAAGTGGCCTATGCACATTTGTTGGTTTTATGGGGCTTGAACCAAGTTCAGATTGTGCTACGCACCAAAAAAACCCTCAACTACTAGGCCTTCTAACAACGACCTACAAGCATATCGTAGTCTCACCTAAAGCAATTATGGGAGGCTGCAGAACTAGGCTTATGCAACCGAAGGAATATTCGCACAGTGGCATTGTGTATTTTCATCTACTCTATATTGATCGTATAAATTTGCATGCATAAGAAATTTTCTCATAGGATTGATTTAGCAGAATCACATTAAACCCATGAATTCTAACCAATAACAATATATCTTACAGTTCTTCACATAATTCATAGAAAAACATATATAACGATACTTAGAACAGCAAATACTAAACATAGAAAGATATACAATTCTTTGCCAAAACTTCTTCTTTGTTAATATAAATATTCAGTACATATATGTTTTTGACCTGTACACCTAGCTGTAGGTGGTCTACACACTCAGTTGCAGACTCTTCCAAGCCTCCATGGACTCAATTGTAGAGCCTTCCCCAAAGCTACAAACTACAAACACAGATACAGAGGTTCAGTTCACTTACGATACGATAGATTTCATTTCACTAAGGTATTACACATCCTTAAATAAATTTCCTCTTTACAAAAACCATGGTCCACATACCATGGATCCACAAAACAAGGACTACCCAATACTTGTTACAAAATAAGGGTTTTATCCCATCCCCAAATCCCTAAAAGTCTATGCGATAAATATATCTTCACTTGCTCTGTGCGGTCCACTCCTTCTTCTGCAGGGTCTTTTACCCAAAACTTGGACCAAGCTGGGCCATGCCCAAAAGGCCCACAACACTCACCCGTGACTTGTCCAAAGTCACCAAGTTTCGATTCCCTTGATCTTTGTTGCAATCCCATTGTACACTACATTGTATTGTTGGAGTGTTTATGCCAACAATTTTTCGTCCTAGTGCTCCTCCTTCAGCAAAGCTTTTGTATTAGGGCCAAAAATCTTTTCTAGTATCTCCACTTCCCTTCTCTTCAATTCCTTCAGCCTCTCCTCCACTACGTGTTAAAGTTATAGGGCTTCCTCCTGCCACAGCTGAGTCTTTTCCTACAATATTTGTGCTTTCCTCTGAAGATCATTTATTTATGTCTGGAGGTTCTTTCCTTCAAAAATGCTGGCAAGCCTCTGCAAGACTAGTAAGGTCTTCATAACTACCAGGATCTCATTGTGCCGCTTCTACTTGGCCTGCAATTCCTCCTCAATCTTCAGGACATTTGGATCCTCCTACAATCAGGTCCAAATTTGCATCATATTTTCGAGCGGTTTTCTACAATCTATCACCGTATTAGATATTCCTTCCAATGTTGCGTTGAGGTCCATTTATCCCTGATCCCGAACCTCTGGTGGCATACTTTGTTGCAACCTTATTTAAGTTGAGAATGTGTTGCATGCCAATAAAACCCTCAACTACTATCCCTTTTGGAAAATACCTACAAGTAGCTCATAGACTCACCCATAGCAATTATGGGAGGTTAAAGAATGAGGCTTCTATAACCAAAGGGATATCCACATAGTAGCCTCGTGTATTTACCTCTTCTTTATATTGATTGTATAAATTTTTGTGCATAAGAACTTCGCGCAGATGACTAATTTAATAAAATCATATTAAAATCACAAATTATAACCAATAACAGTATATCTTACAATTCTTTTCATAATTCAGTGACAACAATACATAACGATACTAACAACAACAAAAAGTGAACACAGAAAGATATATAATTCATCGTCAAAACTTCTTCTTTATTAATATAAATCTTCAGTACATATACATCTTCAACCTACGCACCCAACTTTAGGTGGTCTATTCACTCAATTGCAGACTCTTCGAGGCCTTCATGCACTCAGCTACAGAGCCTTCCCCAAAACTACAAACTACAGATGTGAATACAAAGGTTCAATTCACTTCTGATATGATTGATTCCCTTTCAATAAGGTATTACACATCCTTAAATACATTTCATAATCACAAAAAACATGGTCCACATACCATGGATCCACAAAATAGGACTAATACCTGATACCCATTACAAAATAAGGGCTTTATCCCATCCCCAAAGCCCTAAAATTTTGCGCGATGAATATATCTTCGCCAGCTCCGCGTGGTTCGCTCCTTCTTTTGCGGGGAATTTTACCCAAAACTTCAACCAAGTTGGGCCATGACAAATAGGTCCCCAACACTTACCTATGACTTGTCCCAAGTCACTCACCTTTAGCACCCTTGGTCTTTGTTGCAATCCCGTTATACACTGCGTTGTACTACTGGAGTGTTTCTGCCATCAATGTTTCTTCCCGGTGTGCCTCCTTCAACAAATCTTTTGTTGTAGGGACAACAATATTTTGTAGTATCTCTGCCTCCCTTCTCTTCAATTCCTTCAGCCTCTCATCCACTGCCTATGAAAGTTCTAGGGCTTCCTCCTGCCACGGCTAAGTCCTCTCTTTCAAGATATGATCTTTCCTCTGAAGGTCATCTATTTGCATCTGGAGGTTGTTTCCTTTAGAAATGTTGGCAAGCCACTGCAAGACTAGTAATATAAATATTTAGTACATATAGATCTTCGACTTGCGCACCCAACTACATGTTGGTTGTGCACTTAGTTGTAGACTCTTCTATGTAGGTTTTAACCCCATACAGAAATTACCTGCATATGAATTCTAAAACACAGAAAATAAACAATGTGAGAGCATAACACATAAAACACATATACAGAGAGATTTCCCCTGGATCCCAAAACCGGGACTACCAGCTTGATTTTTCATTATGTTCTTTTCAATTTTATAATACATATTTATACATGCTGAAGAATCTAATACCTTGGGCCGAAAACCATCCATGGACCAAAAACAGTCGCATCCAAAATCATGTGCGAAAATCATGCACAAAACCATAGGTGGGTCTGCCCAACCTAACATAGGGTCCAAAATCAAAATTTTCTAGGGCACTACCCCAGACCCCATAAAGTGGGGTTACGGGTATGCCTCAAACCCCCTGTGACCCCTCCCACTGCAAAATCAATGCAACGAAGGGGGGCTCCACCCCCCCTCTAAACCCCCTGGTTAACTATGTGGGCTAGTCGTGGAAAGAATATAACGCAACCCAACATTCTCCCACTTGTTGTTTTCTTTCCATAGGGGGCCATAAGAGAGCTTAGTCATTTTTCTAGCCCTAAAATACCCATTGTCTCTCTACACCAAGAGAACTTCTTAGAGCTCACAGATTTTGTCAATGCATCTGCAGTATTCTTCAAAGTGTCCACCTTTACCAGCAACACCTTTTTGTCTTCTATCACATCCCTCACAAAGTGATACTGAACACCAATGTGCTTTGTCTTTGAATGATATGCAGGGTTCTTTGCCAAGAAAATTGTACTTTGGCTGTCACAGTCTATTCTTATAGCTCCCTGTACAACCCCCATACTTGAAAACAATCTCTGCAACCAAACTGCTTCCTTGCTTGCATGAGTGACTGCCATGTATTCTGCCTCTATAGTTGATAGTTCCATTACATATTGTTTCTTAATCATCCAACTAATTGCACCTCCAAATAGGTTAAACACATACCCACTTGTACATCTTCTCTGATCGAGATCTCCAACCCAGTCTGCATCAACAAAGCCATGAATATTCAACATTATGTCCAATCTCGGTCTTCCTTGGTAGCACAAACCATAATCACTTGTGCCACGCAAATACCTGAAAACCCGCTTCACTATTGTCCAGTGCTCCTTCCCTAGTTTTGACATAAACCTGCTCAATACTCCCACTGCATGTGAAATGTTTGGTCTAGTATAGACCATTGCATACATTAGGCTACTGATTGCACTTGCATATGGAACACAGGACAAGCCCTCTTCCTCTTCTTGTGTCTTGGGACACTGTTCAACAGATAACCTCACACTTGCAAGAATAGGAACCTTCACCGATTTACTATCCTACATATTAAACCTCTATAGTATTGTCTCGACATACTTCCTCTGGTTTAACCAAAGCTTCCTCTTTGCCTGATCTCTTTTAATTTCCATGCCCAAAATATAGTTTGGAGCACCAAGATCTTTCATGTCAAATTTGGAGGGAAATTGGGTCTTCAAATCTTTGATAATTTCTTTTTCATTTCCAACCAACAACATATCATCCACATACACGACCAAATAAATAGCACGGTCACCAATTAATTTGAAATACACAGAGTGATCTGCTTTGCTTCTGATGAAGCCAAGTCCCCATATAAATGTATCAAATTTTTGATACCACATCCTTGGTGACTGTTTTAACTCATACATAGACTTCTTTAACTTGCATACCAATTCTACCTCAAAATCAAAAGCTGCAGCAACAGATAAAAGTAATCTAATAGAAGTTAACTTGGCAACAGGAAAAAAAATATCACCAAAATCAATTCCTGGCACCTGGGAATAACCTTTTGCTACCAATCGAGCTTTGTATTTCTCCACCTTTCCTTCTACATTTGTCTTCTTTTTGAACACCCATTTGCTGCCAATGGGTTTCCTTCCAGCTGACAAATCCACCAGATCCCAAGGCTCATTTTTGTGCAAAGATGCCATTTTATCAACCATGGCCTCTTTCTAGAGTTTTCCATCCTCTAAGTCGACTGCTTCCTTCACAGTTTTGGGATCATCATCAGTAATAGACAAAGAAAAATTTGAATAGAAAGCAGATGGAATATACCTATCTGGCTACCTTCTTTCTCGAATTGATCTTCTCACACTCGGAGTTTATGGCTCTTCATCTTTTGATTCCTCCTCTGCTGCAGAGTCTGGTTCTTCCTCCTTTAGCTCAAAGTCTATCTTCTCAGGTTCCTTTGGTTGGACTTCATGTTTAATAACATCGTTAACTTCTCTAAAAACCACATCTCAGTTGTACACAACCTTCCTCGTTACTGGGTTCCAAAGCTTATAACCCTTTAAACCATCCTTATACCCAATAAAGATGCAATTTTCAGATTTACTATCCAACTTGGTTCTTTTCTCTTTTGGAACATGTACATATGCATCACATCCAAATACCCTCAGATGTGAAAGAGAGGGTTTCTTACCAATCCATACCTCTTATGGAGTCTTATCCTCCAACACTGATGAAGGTGATCTGTTGACCAGGTAACATGCTGTCTCCACCGCCTCTGCCCAGAATTTTTGTCCTAACCCGGCACCACTGAGCATGCTTCTTGCCCTTTCCATCAACGTCTTGTTCATTTTTTCTACAACTCCATTTTGTTGAGGTGTATATGGAGTAGTCTTCTACTGTGCTATACCACACTTCTTACAGAATTCTTCAAATTCCTCACTACAAAACTCTCCACCGTTATCTGTCCTCAGCACCTTTATCTTCTTCTTTGTATGGTTTTCCACCAGAGCCTTAAATTCTTTAAACCTATCAAAGACTTCAGATTTATTCTTACATAAATATATCCATGTATTCCTTGAGAAGTCATCTATAAATGATACGTAGTACATAGACTTACCTAGTGATGGAACCTTCATAGGTCCAAACACATCACTGTGCACAAGCTCTAATATATGTTTCGCCCTCTTACCACCAAAGGGGAAACTCACCCGATTTTGCTTCCCATATACACAATTTTCACAAAAATCAAAATCCACAGAGCTATTACTCATACCTTCTACCATACCTTTACCATGAAGTATTCAAAGGCCCTTCTCTCCAATATGTCCAAGCCTTTGATGCCACAGCATGGTCTTCTCTCCAGAGACCACTAGATTTTCTGATCCACTTTCAAGAACCAAAGAACTGTTGCACCCATCAACAACAGTGCTACCTTGCAGCTTGGACAGAGTTCCAATTTGAACTCCCTATATCAATACCAATGCTCCCCAAACCATCTTGCAAGTATCCTTCTCGAACACTTTTTTTACACCTGCATCATCCAACTTGCTTACAGAAATCAGATTTCTGGCCAATGCAGGAATATGCAGAACACCTGTAAGTCTTATAACCCTTCCACCTTGCAACTTCAACTTTAATTTTCCGCGACCAATGATTCTAGCCTTCCTATCATCCCCTAAGAAGACATCACCACCATCGTATTTCTCATACTCGTAGAACCACTCTCTATGGGGAGTGAAGTGAAAGGATGCACCTTAGTCAATTAGCCAGGCCTCATGATCTACATGTGTACTTGAAGAGGCCAAGTACACTTCCCCACCTTCATCTGAGGTGGTTTTCACCTCTACAGAAGGAGCATCATCAGATCCCTTTCCTTTATCAGGAGCTTTAGATTTACAGTCCCTTTTGTAGTTCCCTTCCTTTCTACATTTCCAGCGCACCACCTTTATAGGTTTTCCTGGAGATTTAGATCTCACTCTAAATTTAGATCTCTCACTCGATGACTTATTTTTGTTTCTATTTTGGGACTGCCCTCATACAGACAAGACATCACCATTCTCGCTCTCCATATTTTTCCATCTCATCTCCTCCGTCATTAAGGATGAGACTATTTCATCAAACTGCAAGGCAGTTGCATTACTACCTATTGCAATAACCAAACTATCTCATGAATCTGGTAGAGAACACAAAAAATTGATGCACTTATCTTCATCTGAAATTTTAATATCAATAGGTGCTAATTGACTTACCACAGTATTAAATGCATTCAGATGCTCCATCACCGAGTCTCCATCTTTCATCCTCAGGTCATACAGCTTTTTCCATAGGAACAATTTATTCACTAGAGACCTAGATTGGTACAAAGTCCCTAACTTGTTCAACAAAGCCTACGTCGTAGCTTCCCCTGATACATTCAGAAATATTGAATCTGAGACACACAATCGTATTGTGCTCTTTGCCTTCCGATCCAACTTCTTCCATTCTTCATCGGACACTCCCATTGGTTTAGTACCTGGATCTACCGCGATCCACTGATCTTTATCCACCAATAGATCCTCCATCTTCAGTTTCCACAACTCAAAATTCTGATCATTAAATTTCTCAATCTCTATCTTTCCACTACTCGCCATCTTCTTTCACCACCAGAATCGATCTCACAGATCTCCCACTGAACAGGGTATACCACAAGCCTGAGAAAAACCCCTCAGCAACAAAGGCGTCCCCTTGAAGCCAAAACTGCTATGATACCAAATGTAAGTTTTAAGCCCGTAGAGAACTTACCTGCATACGAATTCTAAAACGCAGAAAATAAAAAAATGAGAGAGCATAACACATAAAACACATATACACAGAGATTTTCCCCTAGATCCCAAAACCGGGACTACCATCTTGATTTTTCATTATGGTCCTTTCAATGTTATAATACATATTTATACATGTTGAAGTATCCAATACCATGGACTGAAAACCATCACATCCAATAACATGGACCGAAAACCATCCCATCCAAAATCATGTGCAACAATCATGCATAAAACCATAGGTGGGTCCACCCAACCTAAGATAGGGTCCAAAACCAAAATTTTCCAGGGCGCTGCCTCGGACCCCATAAAGTGGGGTTACAGGTATGCCTCAAACCCCCTGTGACCCCCCCCCCCCACTAGGGGCTCCACCTTCCCTCTAACGCCCTGATTAACTATGTGGGCCAGTCATGGATAGAATATAACACAACCCAACATTCTAGGCCTTCGTGTACTCAACCGCGGAGCCTTCCCTAAAACTACAAACTACAGATGTGAATATAGAGGTTCAATTCACTTTTGATATGATTGATTTCCTTTCGCTAAGGTATTACACATCCTTAAATACATTTCATCTTTACAAAAACCATGGTCTTCATACCATGGATCCACAAAACAAGGAATAATACCTGATAGTTGTTACAAAATAAGGGCTTTCTCCCATCACCAAAGACCTAAAAGTTCGTGCGATGAATATATCTTCACCAACTCTACACGATCTATTCCTTATTTTGCGAGGTCTTTTACCCAAAGCTTGGACCAACACTCACACTTCACTTGTCCTGAGTCACTCAACTTTGGTGCCCTTGATCTTTGTTGCAATCCTGTTGTACACAATGTTGTACTGTTGTAGTGTTTCTTCCAGGCGTGCCTCCTTCAACAAAGCTTCTATACTAGTGCCAACAATATTTTGTACTATCTTTTCTTCCCTTCTCTTGAATTCCTTTAGCCTCTTTTCCACTGCCTGGGAAAGTTGAAAGGCTTCCTCCTGCCATGGCTAAGTCCTCTCTTGCAAGATCTGTGCTTTCCTCCAAAGGTCATCTATTTACGTCTGGAGGTTCTTTCCTTCAGAAATGCTGGAATTAAGCCTCTGCAAGGTTGGCAAGGTCTTCACAGATGCCAAGATCTCATTGTGTCGCTTATGCTTGGCATGTAGTTCCTCCTCAATCTTCAAGATGTTTGGATCCTCCTGTAGTGAGGTTCAAATCTACATCGTATCATCGAGAAGTTTTCCACAATCTGCCACTATATCAGACATGCATTTCAATGTTTCACTGATGTCCCTTTGTCTCTACTCCTGAACCTCTAGTGGTGTACTTGGCTGCAACCTTATTTATAGCTCTGATTTCTGTACTTTGTATTCAAATTTCAACTTAGCCATTGCATTCTATGAGTCCTTGATCGTGAGGGCAAGCTTCATGATATTTTCTACTGGTGCTTCATCCTCATGGACCTGGACATCCAGAACTGTGTTGCAAGTCCCAACACTAGCCTTCTCTAGTTTGTTTCCTTGCTACCTTGCTTCGTCTCTATCCTTAGCCAATTGTTTCAATCCCTTCTGCATCAACGCTTTTTCTAACTTCGCCTTTCCTTTTAACAACAACATACAGTGCTCTCTTTCCTACAATATTGTGGTGATACCTTGGTGAAATTCATGTAGCATTTATAGAGGTAACATAGCAACATTCATTTGGACACTGTGGTGAGCACCAATATTGTAGCAATAATGCTACAGCTCCTGGGTTGCCTACTTTACTCTTATCAACCCGGTAGTTCGTAACAAACTTGGAAGCGTCGGTGTTGTATGCACAAGTACTAGTTCTCACTACAGGTTGTCACTTGGTCAGCTAGCGCAAGATCACTAGGAGCTCAAACCAACTTATATGGATTCCAGAAGAATCTCTATATGTGATGAAAGGAGAGAAATACTACCTTATAGATACTATTCTAACTGCAGAAAGGAGAAAGTCTAAAATGTAAAGCAAAACTAGTAAACCCTAATTAACCAACTAATCCCATTTTTGCAGAAAGAACTATGAAAACCATGAAAGGAAAGCCATTACCTACTCAAGGGAGTAAACAACATCTAATTAAGATATTTTTGGAAGTAAATAAGCAAAAAAAACATCTTTTTGGATTTTTATGTGAATTTGTCATGCATGTAATTTATTGTGTGAATTTGGTAGCGAATAGGTGGCGTTGGAGGGTGGTTTTGGGACTTGAGAGGATGTAGGGTGGTGTGGATGGGTCCTATAAGGTCTCAGGTGGCCTTCTGGAGTCTTTTCCCACACTCATCCTTCAAAGGAAAGCCTATAGGAAAATCTACAGGAGGAGATATGGAATCTACAAAAGGAAAAAAGGGAACTAAGGTGGCCTATAGGAGGAGGTCGAGAGTAGTTTTCACTATTTTAAAGGTGTGAGAGAGGGTTGAAAAGGTGGATGAAGGTTGGAATGAGGTGTTAGGGCACCTAGGGTCTACCAAGAATCATCAGGAGAGAGAAATATGATTGGATTTGCTTAAGGAGAGAGGAAGAAATTCTATGGAAAATGCAAGAAACTAAGGTAGAATTGAAGGGAGACTTGGGTGACCTGTAGATCATGGATCAGATGGAGCATAACAAAACTAACAGTCAACCAAAAGAAATCAAGCAAGCAATGAAATGAGTGCATCTAGGAAAATAGAGTTTTTCATCAAAATATTCTAAACTATGATCTATGGAAGAGAATGCTGATAACTGTTGCAAGAAAGGAAAGCATGAAAAAACACTATTGTAAATAAAGAAGTGAGCATGACAAAGAAGTTGTGAAGAAAAGCAAAACTAGACTATTAACCACTAAAAATATGCAACTAGAAGTCCTATGAATGCGGAAAATTTGTGTTTTTGGGACAGCAAGAGGGTCTTTGCCTCAAATCATGGTCCCAAAGGGAGGAAGAGAGGCCAAGGCACTATTGCTAGCTTTTTGAATCTTTTTTTTATCACTACTTAACCTGCTATAGAAAGCACAAATGGAAGCAAACTATTGAATCATCAAAATCAACCTATTCTTAACCATAAAAGAAATACATCTAAAAGCAACCTAATATACAAACTAAAATAAAACATACAAATACAATTAAAGACGATCTTGGCTGCTTGGATTGGGCTCTAACCCAAGAGCTTCAGCCCTCTGATATAACTCGGTGGTAACTCAAAAAAAATTCCATCTTTATTTCCAAAACAATAGCAAGATGACATGAACTGTCACAAAAATAATAAGCTCTAAGTTGAGGCGAGTTTACATAAGCAAAAACCCAACACAAATCCAACCCTAGTGAGGCCCTAGGCCTCTCTACTTATACAAATGAAGCTACCAATAGCTTCCTTAAAATCAGGGAGGCTTGGCTCCCAAAACTAGAGATAATCATCAGTCATCCTCCACTTGCTCAGCTGCCTTCTAGTGCATGACTTGGTTGCTTTTACTCTGAGTTGAATGAAGGGGATTCGAAGTGAGGAGTAATAAATGAGGGGCATTCCATCCTATAAATCCTCTCCTTTGTACCCTTTGAGTTATTGCTGCCATTTCTCCACTGGATCCTTGACTTTGACCTCAAAATTCCTCAATAATTTGCATTAAATACATGTTAGACCACATGGCATCATAACTAAGTCAACTCACTCCATAAGCATAAATAAAATCAAAAAATCATACAATAAGCTATAACAATGGTTGATTTGACTAGGTTAGGAGGTAAAATTATCCCATATAATTACTCATTTATGAGGCTCATCATCACCCCCTACTGAAAGTGTTGCTCATCCTCTGAGCAACTTAGTCCATCTCCTCATCTTTTATGGCCCTAGCAGCCTCCCTAGCATCCCAAGCCTCTAATGTGGTCTCTTCTTCCTTGTCATAGAATGATGCCTTCCTTTCTATCTCTTCCCACTGCTCCTCCTCCTCTTCTTTTATTTTTCCTTCCAACATGCGTAATAGTAGTGGGGGACTCAATTTGAGGCCAATCCAGTTTTGACCTTCAGCCTCTGCATGGAGCGCTTGTACATTGGCACTCTTCTTAATGCCTCCTTCAACCTCATGGGGGAATGATATTCCCCGATCTATAGACTATGTGGTAAGGTGTTCCATCTCCTCATGCATGCATGCACACAATCATCCCCAAGTAGCCTTTGCATATCCTCAAAGTGTGAAATGGCTTGTGCCTGATCACTTATATATCTAGGGACAATATGAGGATTATTGGCATGCAGGTTGTGTGTGTTGATGAGTTCCATGGGATCTGATGGCTCGACTCTTATCATTAATGGCTCATTCTACTCTTTTATCATCAATCTTCTTATTTATGCTACCCTCAACTCTTCATGGTTCATCCATGAGGCCATGGTCATTAGTTACAGGTCCCCTAGCCTAGCATTGGGGTCCCACACATTCATGTCTGTGAGGGCCATGTTATGTAGGTAGAATTCTGCCATCTTTGCCTTATCCTCTAATGTGCTTTGGTCACATAGATCCATAAAATACCTATAATCTTGGAAAGGCATTGTGCCTCTTTGTGCTAAAGTCTTTATCTGAAATTGTAACCATTGGTCTTTGAGATATATGCCATAGGATATCGCTGGTGTTCTATATTGGAATGCCTCCATGGATAAGCTGGCCATGCATTCCATTTTGGTCTCATTCTCTTGTAGCTGCCTCCTTAGCAATTCATTTTTAGTTTCAAGGTGGCTTCTTGTAATTGTTTCCCTATGTCTGATAGCACTCAACTCTCTGCGCATTTCTCTGAGTTTGTTCTCCATATGGCCAATATCCTCAACTCCTTTGGATTTGGCTATTTGCATCCACCTATGTGTTCTTATTCTCTCTTTCTCTAATTCAAAGAATAGTATAATTGCAAATTTTTGTGGAACTATTCTTCCTTCCTCCAGAAGGTTGTAGTAGGAGGCAAGACTGGGCTAGGGATCAGGTTATTGTAGCTATGTTTCTTCCTCCTTTACCTGTGGTTGTCCTTCCATTTCTTTCTCAAGCTTTTGGGTCTCCTATAGTTTTGACAGTGTCTCCTGTAGAACTGTCTGAGCCTCCTGTAGGATTGTTTTTGGGTCTTGTAGTTCTACCTTTTCTTTCCATGTGGGAGATCTAAGAGTCCCCCTTTCATATGTGATAGGTGCCTTGGAAGGGGATTCTTTTACTTGGGTAGAGGGTGAATTTCCAATTGTAATTGGCACTTTTTAAGAGGGCTGAGGTTTCCCTATTTTGATTCTTGTGCTCTTCCTAGCCCTGAAATACACGGAGGCCTAACTTTTCCTCTTTTGTTTTGGCTTGATTGGTGTACTGAGGACAGTGAGGATAGTTGTTGCCTCTCTTTCCAGATGTTCTGTCTTTTCTGCCTCTTTTTCTCCTCCTTCTGTCTCTTTTTTTGTCTATGTTTGCTCTGTTTCTTCAGCTTTCTCCTCCTCTATCTTAGTTTCTTCCTCATTCCCTTCTTGTTTTGCTAAGTCACCAGTTGCTTCACCTTCTCCCCCTTGCTGCTCTTCCTCCTCACTGCCAGAGGACTGATATCATAGGTTAGGATCTTTATGTCATCCTCAGCTATCATGTTTCGGAAAATTTCCCATGTTATAGGGAGTGTAAATGTATGGAGGGCTTCTTCCACTAAAATTTTGATTAACCCATGGTGAGCTAGCTGCTCTAAATTTCCTTCTTGAACCTTAGTGCTGGATTCAATGAGGGACTACAGGAGGAAGTAGGGGATGTTGAGCTTCTGAGGTGCTGGAGTGTCCATCCCATGCCTTAATTCATGGAGGATTCTAAAGTGATAACAATAGAAAATGTTGTACCTCCCCTCACAGGAAATGTATTTGATTATTTGATAACAAACTTCATCCCAACGATATGTTGTGCTAGCCCTTCTAATGCCATTTTTATCCTCTACCAAGGTTTCATTGTTTTGGAAAAAGTTTTTCTTAGCAGCCTGGCCAATTGGTTTCTCATCCTTACTCCAAGGCAGCCCAAGAGGAAGGGTAGTGACCCTACTAATAAATTCAGGGGTTATATCAATAGAAAGACCTCTAAAGGTGACAGTGGCATGTGTTCTAGTGTGAGGGACCAAAGAGTGGGCAAACTCTTGGGCAATTTCCTCATCAAACCCTCAAAATTTCTCAAACAACTTCATCCAATTTGCTTTTGTGAATATGTCCACTACTTGGGGATGTGCATGGAACCTACAGGATTTGGTGGGCTTCTTCCTCATAAATCCTCCTGTCATTTTGTTTGTACTCCTTTGAGAAACCAAATGTGGAGATGGAGACAACAAGTTTTGAAGAAAAACGGAGAAACAGAGGAGACTGTTATTTTTTTTTTTTAAATAAGCAGAAATTTTTTAGGTATTTCCTCCTCCTAAAGGCTTTATTTCCTCCTCAAATTTAAACCACTACTTTCATATATTGATATTCAATGGGGGCATGCATGGAACCTACCTCCTTAGACTGAAAATCATGCTAAAACCTGTGTTTTCTTCTTTTAAAACAACTCACTGCCCCTCCTATAGAAGCCTATTGTCCCTACTGTAGAATTACTGTAGGTGCTCCTGTAGAACTTGTAAGTGCTCCTGTAGAAAATGTTGAGAGCAAGAATATGGGAGAGATCAATGGAGAGAAATGGTTACGAGGCTATGGGGGCACAAGGAGACTTCTATAGTTGAGTTTTGAGGAGAGAATAAAGGAAAAGGTGTTGAGAGTGCTCGAGGAGGAGTACTTATTGCCCTTTATGGATATTTCCGGTGATGGAGGGTAAGCTGGAAAAGTATACATTTTCCATATTTGGACTATTGGTCCCCACTTGCCTTGTCATCATGGCCCCTCCTTGTAATCATCCCTCATGATTGCATCGGAGTTCACACTTCCTCCACTACCTGTCCTTGACATCTTTCCTGAGTTGACTTTGCGCACATGTGGGTGACATCTTCGAATGAGTGGAGTCAACTAGATGAAGGTGGACAAGTTAACTGGCCACCTTTCCCTTGTTCAACCTCAACCATCTCGTTTCTCTTGCATGCCTTCTAATTACACAAATGAAAACAAAGGAGTGGTTTAGTTACTTACCTAAGATCTAAATGTATTTGTTGTGAGGTGTTGTGGCTCTCTCTCTGTTGCATGCCTTTGTTTCTTTTGATGCATGCTATCTACTTGTTGATGTGTGGTTATGTCTTGTTCAGGTTCTTCTCTAGCTGGATCTGAGCTTCAGGTGTCTTCTTCAACCTTCATGTTTGCACTCTCTTGTTGCTGCTGTTGGATTTTAAAAGGATCAGCTGCTACAGGAATTCCTACAGGAGCTCCTGTAGCTGCTTCTCCCCTTGAAACTTCAGCTTCTTTCTTTGCTTGGAGCTATGAGGATGATGTTAGAGATGTAGATAGATATGGAGAGGTAATAGGTAGGCTTTAGGTGAGGTGGATGGTGTTGTTTCCTCCTTTATTTTTTGTGTTTTTTCTTTTCCTGAAAACTATTTTTCTTGTGTTTTTCTTGGACAAGAAAAAGAATGATGCTTGGGGTGTGATGCAGGCTTGAAAATGATGGCAAGGAGGTTTGAAGGCTGTAGGATGGTTTATAGGTTCTTTATGAAGCTTCCCTGTCCCTCAAACTACCTTTTATACCCATTTCTGACTTTCTATAATTCCTACAAGAGATTCCTATAGAAAACACAGAGCCTCATGTAGAAAACACAGTTCTTGAAAAAGAAGCACAGTGAGGTGAAAGAAATGCCAAGAATGATGGAGAAAGGTGTGGGAAGGTAGGATAGGTGTTGGTGTTGGTTTCAGGGATTCCTTAGCACCTTCTGCTGCTTCCTATAGTCCTCCTGCAAACCTGCAATGCAAATGAAAATTCAGTTTTGTTTTTCTCTTTTTTTTTAAAACAACCAGGGAACCTCAAGGAGGTTTTCACCCTAATTACCTACCCTGGGTGCCTCCAAGGGAGGTTTTCACCCAGGGATCTTATTTTTCTCTCTTTTTTTTTTACATCACTAGGCTGCCTCAAAAGAGGTTTTCAACCCAATGATGGGACTCAAGCGCCTCATGGAGGTTTTCACTTGAGTCCTTATTTTCTTTTTTTCTTTTTCTTCAGTGAGTGGGTGAAGTGGAGGCTAAGACATGCTCCACTGCCATCACTGTCTTATTCAAATCTTCAATGAACTCTCTCTTAGAGAGGGGTTTCTTGTAGGCTTTCAACCGGTGTCCATTGACAAGCATGGGGATGGCTTCATCATCAATGGTTCTAATCAGAACTGAACCATTGTCATTGCATTTCTCCACAGTGTAGGTCCCAGCCATCTTGTCCTTAGCTTGCCCTTGAAATCTTTGTATCTTAAATCATAGAGTAGTGCCCAATTTCCCTATTGGAAATACTTCTCCTTGATATTTTTGTCATGCCATATCTTTCTCTAAATATGAACTACCTCTATATGGAGAAGGGCCTGCATTCTGTGTTCATCCAATCCATTGAGCTGAAGTAAATTTTCTTTCTGTGCATGGCTGAGGTCTAGGTCCAGTTAAGCTACCATCCTTAGGGTATTGAATTCAAATTCTATTGACAGCAAAGCCTTCTTCCCATAGACCAGCTCTTAGGGTGTGAACCCTGTGGTGGTCTTCCATGTTGTGTTGTAGGCCCAAGTGGCCTCATCCAATCTTTTCACCCAGTCTTTTCTGTTGCTGCTCACTACCTTTGTTAGGATCCCTTCCAATGCTCTGTTAGTGACCTCCACTTCCCCATTGCCTTGTGGATGGTAAGAGGTTGAAGTCATGTGCTTGATTCTATGATGTGTGAGCAAGTATTCAATCAAATTGGAAGTGAACTAACTACCTTGATCCATGACCAACTCTCTTGGATACCCAAACTTGTATAATATGTTCTCTCTCAAAAATTCAACTACTTTTTCCTCTTTCGTTGCTTTGATTTCTTTTGTCTTTGCCCACTTTATCAGGGAATCGGTGCACACAATGAGGTATTGTTTATGCTTTGAAGGAAGACTAATAGGACCCATAAAGTCCATGTCCCACTTCTCAAATGGCTCAAAGGTCACTTGAGGTTGCATGGGCATCTCATCCTTTGGGGTAGGTTTCCCCATCCTCTGACACCGATCACAGTAGCTGGTATATCTCCTCACATCCTGATGAAGAGTGGGCCAGTAGTATCTTGCTTGTAGTATCTTGAAGGCAATTCTTTTTGTTGCAAAATGACCTCCATAAGGCTCATCATGACAGGCTAGGAGGATGTCAAAGACTTCCTCCTTCCTGACACATCTTCTCAAGATTTGATCTGGGCCAATGTTGAAGAGATTGCCTCTAATCCAGGTGAAAGGGGCGCTTTTCCTTACTATCTTGCTCTTCCCTTTTGAGGACAAGTGTGGCGGGAACTGTGCTGAAGCCAAGTAGTTTGCTATATCAGCAAACCATGGAGAGAGTACTGAGATAGCAAATAGATGTTCATCTGGCATTTGGTCATCCACCATTTCTTCTTTACTTGCAAGCAAATTTACTCTAGACAAAAAGTCAGCAACAACATTTTCTTTACCAAGCTTATCAATAATGGTCAAATCAAACTTCTGCAGTACAAGAAACCATCTAATAATGTGAGAATTTACATCTGGTTTGTTCATTAAATATCTAATTGCAACATAATCAGTGTGCACAAAGGTTTGATATCCTGTGATATAATGTCTGAATTTGTTTAAGGAATGCACGATAGCTACGAGTTCCTTCTCGATCACTATATAGTTTAACTCCGCCCTTGACAAGTTTTTGCTTATAAATTATATGGAATAAGGCAAGTTTTCATCAGTTTGTCCCAAGGTTTCTCCTATTGCTTTGTTTGAGGCATCTGTCTGAATGTGGAAAGGTAGGGCCCAGTTTGGACCTCTCAGAATTGGGGCAGTCACGAGCTTGCTCTTCAAGGTATCTAGGGCTTCTTGACAGTTTTCTGACCATATGAACTCGACATGTTTACCTAAGAGGCCAAACAAAGGAGAGGCTAGCTTACTAAAATCTTTAATTAATCTCCTATAATGCCCAGCTAAGCCTAGGAAACTTCTGACATCTCTCACTTTTTGAGGAGGTGGGACCTTTTGGATGATGGCAATTTTGATGGGGTCCACCTGTAGTCCTTGTCGAGATATTGCATGACCTAGCATAATCCCTTCAGTCATAAAAAATTCACATTTTTCTGGACTGAGGGATAGGTTCATCTCAATACACTTGTCTATAACTTTTCCTAGGTTAGATAAAGCTTCTTGAAAGTCAAAGCCATAAGGAGTAAAGTCATCCATGTATATCTCTACTGCATCATGAACTAATTCAGAAAATATACTCAGTATTGCTCTTTGGAAAGTGGCTGGAGAGTTACACAAACCAAAAGGAAAGGCCTGGTATGCAAAGGTACCACAAGGACAAGTGAAAGTGGTCTTATCTTGGTCTTCTGAGCTGATTTGAATCTAATTGTACCCGCTAAACCTATCGAGGAAAGAGAAAAAAAATTCCCTGCCAGACCGTCTAACACTTTGTCTATGAAAGGTAAAGGAAAATGGTCCTTTTTAGTGGCTTTGTTCAATTCCCAATAGTTGACATGGATTCTCCACTTACCATTTTTCTTTGGCACTAGCACCAAAGAAGAGACCCATTCACTGTCAGAGATGGGATAGATGAATCTGCATCAAGCAATTTCTGTAGTTCTTCCTTAACAATATCTTTAAGTGTTGGATTCATCCTCATTTGAGGCCGCCTGATCAGCTTGAAACCCTCCTTGATGTATATATGATGAGTACATATTGAAGGGTGCACTCCCTTCATCTCCTTATAACTCCAAACGAAGGCATCTAGGTGTTTTCTCAGCAGGCTACATAGTGCCTTCTCCTGGGAAGTGGATAGGGATGGATTGATTTTCAAGGTTCTTTCTGGGCTGAACTATATATTCTTAACACGGAGAGGAGTGGAATCGGCTATAAAAATATCAATTGAGGGGTTGTTTTTGGTTTCTCTTACTATGTCCTCTAACGGTGATACACTGGGAGGTGGATTATGAATCAGATTTTCAATCATATCATCCTCATCTTGCGGTTTTCCCCCCATGGAGATTTTTAATGCACTAAGCAGTGCAGAATAGACTTCATCCTCATCTTCCTCCTCCAACCAAAGAGGTACATCATGTTCTAGCAGGGGTTGGGCAGGAGGATATAGAATTAACTGCTTAGACATATGCTCATTCTTTATGGTCATGTTCCCAGCTCGACAGCTGATGTAGGCATCGATGGTAGCCAACCAGGGCCTTCCCAAAATGAGAGGATACCTAGTGAGCTTTGCCTTTGGCTAGATAACTAAGAAATCAGTAGGGTACTCCCAAGAATCAGTGGAGACCATCACATCTTCCACAATCCCCTCAAGGGCCATGGTGGAGCGGTCTACTAGCTGCAGCATGTTCGTGGTCTTCCTCAAGGAGCCCTAGAGGTTAAGTTTGAGCATTGTGTCCTTTTTCATCACATTAATGGAAGCTCCTAAATCAATCAAGGTGTGTGGGATCATGGTGCCATTGATGTGGACATCAACTACTGGGCTTCCAGGGTATAGATATTTTGGACAGATTACCTGCCCTAACATCAGGTTGGACAGTTTCCCTATGACATTGATGGTTGGGGCATCTCTCTTGTGCCTTCCTAGATACCTAAAGCACTTATATTTGATCAACCTATTGTAGATAGGCACATCTTTTATGGCTTGGAGAAGTGGTATCTTCACAGATAAATGTTTCAATTTTCCTAGGAGTTCAGTTTCTTTTGGGGTAGGCTGGACTGTCACGGATAGTCTCTTAGGAAAGGGTGGAATTGCTTTAGGTTCACTTTCCTATTTATCTTCCTCAACCTCCCTAGGTGGAGGCTGGCTATCTGGGAGAGCTTTCCCAAATCGTAAGTTAATTTCTTGATTCTCCATAGCATAAGTTGGGCGTGATGGTTCCCCACCATACACTAGCTGAACCTCTCTGTTGTTCAGGTTTAGATTTGGTTGGGAAGGCATTTGGGGTTTCTTTTGTGGAGCAGGAGTAAACGGTTGTGGTTGGGTAGGTGGTGGAGGTAAAAGAGCGAGAAGAGAGTTGTATTGGGGCCTCCACCCCTGATGAGGTGCACTCCACTGAGGTTATGGCTGAGCATAGGATTGAAATGAATGGGTGGCTAGTTGGGCATGATATTGAGATGTGAAGGACCAAGGAGGAGGTGTCGACTAGGAAGGATGAGTAGGAGGGCCCCAAGAAGGTATGGAAGTGACTTGGTTGGGGTTGTAGTATGCCTGTGATGTCCCTTGCATCCCATGCTGGTATGGTATAGGTCCATGCGACCTCCTTTGGTTTATGTAATAGAGTTGTTTAGTGACTCCCTCAGCCCCTTAATATATGGCTTTAAGTCCAAGTAAGGAAGGAACTTATATGTAGAATTATTTTCTTCACAGACTAAACAAAGCTCTATAGAGTTCAATGCGCATTCATTCCTAGGATGCCTCCTGGTGCATCTAGGGCAAAAAATGGCCAAAGCCCTCTCTTCTTCCTCTTGTTTCCTTTTGATATGCAAGGTATCCACATGCATGGCAAGAGTCTACAACATCTCACTCTTGAAGTCTTCCAACATGTTTCCAATTTCTCCTTTAATGGATGAGTTAGAAGAAGAGGAACTGGCTATGGGTTGACTCCCCCTACCTTTCTTTCTGGCTGCTCTAGAATGGTTTCTAAAAATAGTCTTTATGTCGTCATAGGTCAGTTGGTATATGCCTCCCTTGGCTAGTAGATGGAGGGTGTCTAAAAGATCTTCCTGAATTCCCAGAGCAGGACCAGTTTCAGAGACTCAGGGTCAAGTGTACACCTGACCCTTTTGTAACTAAGCTGGAACCTCTCCTCATAGTCTTCCAAGGACTCATCACTTCCTATAGTCATTTAGAAAATTTCTTCTTTAGTATATTTTGACCTAAAATAGTCTCGATACTTGTTGTTAAAGGCTTGCTACATCTAAGCCCAAGTTATGATGTTATTGCCAGGTAATCCCATGAACCAACGCAATGTTGCTCATATTTTGCATAGTCATAGGTTCGAAAGATAACAAGAAATTCAAACAAAAAAGTGTCAGGATCTTCTGTAGTCAAACCATGGAAATGAGGTAGGGAAGAAGGGCTTATATTCTTCATTTTCGTGTCCCAATTGGTCTCCCGAATGGGAAAGGTACCCTCTATTCTCTCTCCATTCCCCCTAGCATTTCTATGTTTAGCCATTCGCTCCAAAGGAATGTTTTCTTCTTCTTCTTCCCCTATAGGTTCTTCAAATATGTCTTGTTGTTCACCTAAGGGTTCTTCTTGATCACAACCACCGAAGAAGAGACAAGGTTGGCTTTCTAAAGTAGTGGGGGTGTTGGGCAAAAATTTTCCTGAGTTATCTCTATTCCTACGAGGCATGAAAGAAAATATTTTTGGTTGGTTTTTGTTTATTTTTCCCCACACTGATAGTACCTGCAAAACTAATATTGATTGAACAAAACAAATTTCAACTAGCTGAAATGGAATTTGCAGAATTGACGAGGAAAGCAAGGAAATGCAGAACTTGAAAGAAGAAAAATGACTAGTCTACTTTTTCTTAAATAAACTATTAGCATAATGTTGCAATAGAAAATAGAAGAAAGCACCAATCACAGAATACTCTGATGCTTCCCCAGAAACGACGCCAAAAAGTGGTGAGCACCAATATTGCAGCAATAACGTTGCAAATCTTGGGCCGCCTACTTTACTCTTATCAACCCGATAGTTCGTAACAAACTTGGAAGTGTCAGTGTTGTATGCACAAATACTAGTTCTCACTACAGGTTGTCACTTAGTCAACCGGCACAAGATCATTAGCAGCTCAAGCCAACTTCTATGGATTCTAGAAGAAGCTCTATATGTGATGAAAGGAGAGAAAGACTACTCTATAGATACTATTCTAACTGCAGAAAGGAGAAAGTCTAAAATGTAAAGCAAAACTAGTAAACCCTAATTAACCAACTAATCCTACTTTTGCAGAAAGCACTATGAAAACCATGAAAGGAATGTCGTTAACTACTCAAGGAAGTAAACAACATCTAACTAAGATATTTATGGAAGTAAACAAGAAAAACATATTTTTGTATTTTTATGTGAATTTGTCATGCATGTAATTTATTGTGTGTGAATTTGGCAACGAATAGGTGGCGTTGGAGGGTGGTTTTGGGACTTGAGAGGATGTAGGATGGTGTGGATGGGTCCTATGAGGTCTTAGGTATCCTTTTTGAGGCTTTTCCCACACTCGGCCTTCGAAGGAAAGTCTATAGGAAAATCTACAGGAGGACACATGGAATCAAAAGAAGGAAAAACAGGGAACTGTAGGAGCCCTACAAGACGAGGCCGAGAGCAGTTTTCACTGTTTTGATGGTGTGAGAGAGGGTTGAAAAGGTGGATGAAGGTTGGAATGAGGTGTTAGGGCACCTAGGTTCTACCAAGAATCGTCAAGAGAGAGAAATATGATTGGATTTGCTCAAGGAGAGAGGAAGAAATTCTATGGAAAATGCAGGAAACTAAGGAAGAATTGAGGGGAGACTTGGGTGACTTGTAGGGAATGGATCAGATGGAGGATGGGATGGCTGATAGGTTTTCCTACTAATAGAGGAGATCTGCTGCATAAAAAACTGACATTCAACCAAAGAAATCAAGCAAGCAATGAAATGAGTGCATCTAGGAAAACAGAGTTTTGCATCAAAATAGTCTAAACTATGATCTATGGAAGGGAATGCTAATAACTGCCTCAAGAAAGGAAAGCATGAAAGAAGACTATTGTAAATAAAGAAGTGAGCATGATGAAGGAGTTTTGAAGCAAAGAAAAACTAGACTATTAACCACTAAAAAGATGCAAACACTAGAAGTCCTATTAATGAGGAAAATCTATGTTTTTGGGGCAGCAAGATGGTCTTTGCCTAAAATCATGGTCCCAAAGGGAGGAAAAGAGGCCAAGGCACTATTGCTAGCCTTTTGAATTTTTTCTTTATCACTACTTAACCTGCTATAGAAAGCACAAATGGAAGCAAACTACTGAATTGTCAAAAGCAACCTATTCTTAACCATAAAAGAAATACATCTAACAACCTAATCTACAAAATGAAATAAAACATACAAATACAAGTAAAGGGGATCTTGGCTGCTTGGATTGGGCCCTAACCCAAGAGCTCCAGCCCTCTGATGTAACTCAGTGCTAACTCAAAAAGGATTTCATATTTATTTCCAAAACAATATTAAGATTACATGAACTGTCACAAAAATAATAAGCTCGAAGTTGAGCAGAGTTTACATAAGCAAAAATCCAAAAACAATCTGACACTAGTGAGTCCCTAGGCCTCTCTACTTATACAAATGAAGCTACCAACAACTTTCTTAAAATCAGGGAGGCTTGGCTCCCAAAACTAGAGATAATCATTAGTCGTCCTCCACTTGCTCACCTGCCTTCTAGTGCATGACTTGGTTGCTTGTACTCTGAGTTGAATGAAGGGGAATCCGAAGTGAGTAAAAAATGAGGGAGATTCCCTCCTATAAATCCTCTCCTTTGTCCACTTCGAGTTATTTCTACCATTTTTCCACTGGATCCTTGACTTTGACCTCAAAATTCATCAATAATCTACATTAAACACATGTTAGACCATATGGCATCATAAATAACTCAACTCACTCCATAAGCATAAATATAATCATAAATCATATAATAAGCTAAGAGAATGGTTGATTTGACTAGGTTACGAGGTAAAATGAGCCCATATAATTACCCATTTATGAGGCTCATCACACTACTTCATGCTTTGAATCGCTCTTTTTTTGTTTTTGCTTCAAAATTCAATGCCATAACTGACATGTGTAACATCCTAACTCTGTAGGTTTTTTCCAGTCTTTGTACTAGCTACAATGATTGGGTTACCTGCTATGGTTGCCTCATTGCCTATTGCAATGCCTTCAGCTCCACGATGCCCTGTTGTACCTTAGCCAATATCATTTTGCAGGGATCATCAATCTTGTCCCAGGTTTCCATGTTGATCTCCTAGATCTTTTCTACTATCTCGTCGATGTCCCCATCAATGAGGATGAGTGGCATAGCTTCCTTACTCTTATCTACATTTTGCATCTTTCTTGGCCACATTTTCACCACAAAGAGTGAATATTCTAATACCTCTACATCGTTGAGGTGTTCTTCGTGTTCCTGTCCTCACCTTGTTTCTTCTGACTCTTCATCGACATCTTTTCTACTCATACCTGCGCCCTGCGAACTACCCTTCTTTGTTCCAACTACTCCAACAATTCCACTCGGTGGAATCATCCATTCCTCCGGCCAATTCTACACTACTGCAAGGAGAACATCTTTTGTTACCAGGTATGACAATGAATTCTATATCTTCATTGGGTCCTTCATCGCTTTCACATATGCCCTGTGAATGTATACCTTGAACTCCGCAATATGACAGTATTATGTATACAATCTCGGTGACATTCTGGGATACTTATTCACTACCATATGAAAATTCATCACCATGAATATGAACAAGATCTTGTTCTCTACTACGCACGTTGGCTCCTTTGTAAACCATACCGAAGGATACCTTGCTAATTCAGATACATCTAGTTCAGCAATCAGAAATTGAGAATCTTTCGGCTCCTTCCATACAATAAAATCAATAAGAATTAGCAGCAAAGCATAGTGGAAGGTCTTTGCTTCTTCTTGTGCTTCCCTACAACCCATCAAAAACTCTTTGCATAGATAGGCAGCCTAGTTGAAATAGAACCTTGCGCTTCGCTACTCTTTCATTGACTACCATTGCAGGCACCTCATTGGCTCTACATTTCCTTATGATCATCCCCGCTAAGATATGTGCGGCAAAGTACACACCCTGATCCTCAATAGAGTTTATCTCATATCTGCAGGATTTCTTCACTAATCTAAACTTTTCTTTCATCATTTGGGCCATCTCCTTGTCTTTTTTTTTATCCACACATTCATCTGTGGGGTCCTTTCCTTGATATGGCAGCATTGTTATTATTTTAATGAGCATCTCATCAATCAGGATCCTCATCCCTAGCCAAATGAAATCATCATATACCAGTGTGAGGAGTTTCTACACACTGGCTGCACTGAATGGGCTTCGACTAAAGTGTGGCACATTTAGCATGTTCAAAATCCCCACTCTCTGCACTCCCGTAACCCATTGTTTTGGTTCCAATCTCTTAACTCTGGTCTCTAGGTAGTAGACTTTCTTCAGGTACCTACTAGGCTCAAACTATGGGTATTTTCTTATGTCATTGAAATCCCAGTCTTCCATTTTGAGCTGGGGGATCTTCCCTAATACTTCTTCAAAATGCAACTCCTTTGGTAATAGTGGCATATAGGTAGATAATTTCCCTTCCTTTCGCTCCCTGGCTGACTTTGTGCTTGACTTTCTTGGTGGCATGTACGCTGAGAGAATAGAGGGAATCTCCACATCCTCTATCTCCTTCCACTGAAACTCGGCTTATTCCTCACTGTCATGGACCTGCTCAAGTCCCTCCTGCTGCATCGATTTCCTTCCTTTCTGCATGGGATTTTTTCCTTTATCCTATGTGTTATTCGCCCGCCTTCCTTCTATGTTTACTTCCACGATGATTTTCTTAATTCTGATGCAGAGACCTCAGCTAGTCTCTTCTCCTTCATCTTTTTTGGTTGTGATTATGGTTGTGCCTATGCTTGTGCTTGTGCTTGTGGTTCTATAGGCACCTTTCTTGGTGAACTTAAGCATGTTGGGGACATGGGTACAGTCGCCTCTGAGATCTTTCCTGCTTGTGACTCCATGATACCAGCTAACCCTTTCTTTGTAAATATCCTAACCAATTCTTCCTAGCTCGTCTCAAACATGTAATAGCTCTTCTTCGCTTAGGAGCAATTTCTGATCTCTCTAGGTAGCAAGGTTTAAAATGTGGTGTGAGATGCAGTTTTTATAACAATTTTGAATTCTTTGGCTCATGATTGGATTATATTTGGCTCATTTAATGCAAGTATGGGCTAGATACAACTAGTTGTGCTTCAAAAAGTATTTTCTCCCCCCTCCTCTCAATGGTAATTTCCTTTTAACGGTGCCCTTTTTCCTTCCAACGATCATATTTCTGGCTAACTTCTTTAGGTTTCCCCTTTGGAGTATTCAACTCTTCTTCTTCGTATCTCCTTTGAAATTTTTCATACTCCTGAGTATCACGCAGAAATATTCCTTCAACGAAGTCCCTTCTTGCATAGTAGTTTATAGTCTCATGCCCACTTTCAACTCCAAGTCTCACTAAGACTTCATTTCCTTAATTCTTCAGTGCGAAGCTCTAGGGACATAGTCGTCCCTATATGTATTCAATTTACTACCATTCACTCCTCCCAGAATCATCTAACCATTCAAATTCACGAGCTGAATAGAACCACCATCTGAAATTCTCTTGACGATATATGGGCCCAACCAATGTGTTTTGAATTTTCCTAGGAACTTTGCGAACTTACTGTCATATAATAATACAATATCCCCTTCACAAAATATCTTCTTATTGATGTGCCTGTCATATCAAGCTTTCTCCCTTGGTTTTTGCACCTGTTGATGAAATACTGCTATGCATTTGTCTTCTTCTAAAGCTAGTATCTGTGACATTCTTTCGTTCATTGTGTCGGGGCCTTCCATATCTATGATAGTTGCAATTCTCATACTCGGCACAATGTATTCCATTGGCATAACCTATTCTTGTCCATATATCAACCTAAAAGGTGTCTGCCGAGTCAATTTCTTGCATGTCGTTCTGTATGCCCACCACATCATTGGAATCCTCAATTCCCAGTCATCTATGTTTATGTTGCACACCTTGGTCAATGCATTCTCCGGAATCTTATTGAAAGCTTCCACTATCCCATTTACCTGAGGATGATAGGGAGTTCTCTTCTGATGGTAATTTTGAAATTCCTCAGTTAGGGCTTCAATCATCTTATTCAAAAAATGTGTCCCCTGGTCACTCATCAAGATCTTCAGACAACCAAATCTGGACAATATATACTTGAAAATGAACTTCACGACAGTTTCTGTGTTGCAATCCTTTACTAGTTTTTCCTCTACCGACCTTGTCAAATAATCAATCATGGTGATAATATATCTTGCACCAGTCCTTCTCCCCGATGGACTAATAGGTCCAACAAAGTCAATTGCCCATTTATCAAAATCCTGCAAAGTCACATGTGGTACTAGTGGCATTTCATCTTTTTTGGATGGCTTTCCTGTCCTTTGACATACATCAAATGCTTGAAAAAAGTATTTTGCTTCCTTATGTACTGTAGGGCACCATAACTTGACTCTCAAAATCTTCTATGCAGTGGCTTTTCCTACATAATTCCCACCTGTGTCTCCCCCATGAATTTCTATCAGAATTCTCTCGCTTTTATGTTCAAGGATGTACCTGTACAATACTTCATCCAGTCCCATTTTATATAATTGTCCCGTAATTAGTGAGAAATCAGTTGCTCAAACCACCAATTCCTTCTTTTTCTTTGTAGTATACTCTATGGGTACCATTCCTGTGGACAAAAAGTGAATAATATACATGAAGCGATCATCTACAACTTTAATTTCATGACACGTGAGGTATGTGATTTACCTTTATATGATGGTTTGGGTGATGGAAATACTTTCTTTATAGATTATGAAAGACGAGTACCAGAATGTCAGAGACTGTTAGCTCTGGATCAAGCACTGAGGGATACTCCTGCTAGATGGTGGGGTACTCATAAGAAGAATACCAGAAGATCTTGGATGTACTAAAAGAAAAGATGATAACTACACCAATTCTAGTTTTCCCATATTGGAAGAAAGATTTTCATGTGCATGTTGATGCATCTTGTATAGCTTTGGGAGTAGTACTAGTGCAGCCAAGAGTAGGGGATATTGATCATCCCATAACATTTGAAAGTAGGAAGTTGCCTAAGGCAAAAATTAATTACAAAACAATAGAAAGGGAGGGGTTAGTTATTGTGTATGCAATGCATAAGTTCAAACATTACTTGTTGGGAACACATTTTAAGATGTTAAAAAAACATTCCATGTTGAAGTACTTGGTGAATAAGTTTGTCTTGGGAGGGAATATATCTCGATGGTTGGAAGAATTTGTTGATTTGAAGGGGTTTGACCCATGTTCAGAGTGCATTGTGCATTGTGCACCAAAAAAACCCTCAACTACTGGCCCTTTCAGCAACAACCTACAAGCAGCTCGTAGTCTCACCGGAAGCTGTTATGGGAGGCTATATAAACATGCTTTTGCAACCGAAGGGATATCCACACTATGGCACCATGTATTTACCTCTAATCTATATTAAGTGTATAACTTCACGTGCAGAAGAACTTCATGTAGATGATTAATTTAACAGAATCACATTAAACCCATAAATTATAACCAATAACAGTATATCTTACAGTTCTTCACATAATTCAGTGAAAATCATACATAATGATACTAAAAACAACAAATACTGAACACAGAAGGATATACAATTCTTTTCCAAAACATCTTCTTTGTTAATACAAATCTTTAGTACGTATTCATCATTGACCTATGCACCCAACTGCAAGTGGTCTATGCACTCAATTGTAGACTCTTCTAGGCCTCCATGCACTCAATTGTGGAGCCTTCCCCAAAACTACAAAATACATACATGAATATATAGGTTCAATTCACTTCGGATATGATTGATTTCCTTTCGCTAAGGTATTACACATCCTTAAATACATTTCATATTTACAAAAGCCATGGTCCACATACCATGGATCCACAAAACAAGGACTAATCTGGCTACCCATTACAAAATAAGGGATTTATCCCATCCCTAATTCCCTACAAGTTTGTGTGATGAATATATCTTTGCCAGCTCCACGTGGTCCGCTCCTTCTTTTGCGAGGTCTTTTACCAAAAACTTGGACCACGTTGGGCCATGCCAAACACCAAGTTCGTGCAAAGGGTATGGAAAATATTTTTTAAACTCCAGCACATCTTGGTCCCTTCCCTGTCGTAGTGTGGTCCACTTTATGTATTTATCTTCATAGCTCCCAACGAGGTAATATTGTTCCTTGATGGTGTCTAGGAAAGAATTCCAAGTGGGTGCGGCTGAAAATAGTGAGGATTCCCTCTCATCCTTTTGTTCACAATAGGTTTCCCACCAGTCCTTGACATGTGGGGCATCTTTGGGAAGTGAAAAGGTAATATTTTCCCGATTGGAAAAGTCATTAACTAAAAAATATCCTTCCAACAAATTTAACCATTTATCTATGGCATTTGCATCTACCTAGCCCTCAAATATGGGAATATCAAATTTAATGTATACCTTAAAAGGAGTGGTGAATCCAAAGTGGTTGCTAGATGAAGATGTGTCACCTGTGTTATCACTCAGGTTTTTCCCTACTTCCTAAAGGGAATACGACCGAGGTAACCACTAACCAATCTTTTAGTTACAAGTCCTAGCCTACCTGCAACCAGAGAGGGCTCTCTCTTTATAATTTAGCTTTGTTGGTGGGTGATTTTAGGCTAGTTATGGTGTGTTTATTTTGTTATGAATTTGGTTGGTTGGTGAATTCAAGCAGAGCTGAGGTATAAATTACAAAACAGTTTGGGCCATTGTGCAATGAAGTTCAGGGCAGTGTGCTACTGAAGTATGTTTCTGAAGACAGAGTATTGCTGCAAAGCCAGATAGGCATCTGTGGAACAATTTTTTAAGATTAGGTAATGAAGTTATGGAATTAGTGAGTGAAAGGAAATTGAGAATCTTCCACTATGCTAACATGGGGAGAAATGAAAGTATTGCTCAAGAGCAGTTAAGAATTCTTAAACAATATTCACAGTGAGAGAATTAGTTTAGACATTAGAAATTAAGAATTCATATCCATGGCTAATCCAGAAGAAAACATATTTAGAAATAGAGATTGAGAATAGGGTGTATTCAAACAAATCCTAAGCTATTATTTTTCTCTATTTACTATGATCATGAACATATATAAATTATTGCATACAAAGAAAGACAAGAACAAGGTTCAGAATAACTTATTGTTCCAGCAAATGACACAGGAATTTTGCAACATAACCCAGTCATTCATTTCCACCTTCAGACAGTATAGGAACCAGGAACTCCACCAGCAATTTGTATTAGCAAAATGTCTCAGATATACAATACAGCTCTTCTAAAAGAGTTTCACTATCACCCTCCCTCAATACGTTCTATCAGGGGATATATATACAAAAATAGGATACAAAATATCTAGATAGTGAGTTATTGTGCAATAAATTACACCGCCAACTCTCTTACAAAAAGTAAATGAAAGAAGTAACTATAGCAATTAATGTTGATATGGCATATGTCTTTCTGTCAGACAATTTTTGACTTTTTGGATCACCAAAGTTGGCTGTAGCTGTGTCTTTAAATTTGCGTTAATTGAGCCTATTGTCTGAGTGTTTTGATGAGTCACTGTATAGATGCTTCCTGTGATATCTGAGTGCCTGAGTCTCTGCTGACCTGTAATGTGACCAAGATCTGAATTTTCACAAAAAGGAATAATATGGTTGTATCACCTGGGCAGTACTTCCAGCATTGCCTGCCACCAATCAGTTGGAGGTAGCTGATGTCTCCTTATTTTTACAAGTGTTTCATCTGCTTCTGTATATCTGTAGAAATTTGGAGGTACTTCAAACAGATGATTAATCTCATGCTCAATAAAAAATAAATTCTCTAATTTGTCATACAGAGACTGCACAGAGGGAGGCCCTGCTTCTTCTGTGGAGCTGGTGGATGCTGTGATCTGATTTTCAACATAATTGTTGATCCTTGTGATGTATTGATCATATGATAGCAATTGTCTTATGCCAGTCACTAGGCTAGGCAGTCCTTTATCCTGCAATGCTGTCATCTTTGCCCTGAATTCATCTATTTCTATGTTCATATCCTGACATTTCCTTTCTAGAGTTTGAGTGAAATTTCTTAAAGTCAGCACTTTTTTGGCTGTCAGGATAGTGTCTGTTCTGCTATTTATTTCCAGTGGTGCCAATTCCTCCCTAGTGTGAGTATTGAGGAAATGTATCATTTTATTGGCCTGCTCAGGCATGATTCCTAGTGTTGTTCTAGCCTTTTGTATTTCAACATGAGCTATGCCTATTAGTTCAATTTTCTCATGTATTTCCTGGATTGACATCCATTGGTCATGGATTGATTGGCCAATTTTGGCCCAGATTATATTCTTGATTTCTACCAGAGTTTTGCCTAGAAGCAATTCTTTTTCCAAATATCTTACTTTGGTTTCCAAGGCCTTTATCTCTCTCTACTTCTCTGCCATTGTCATTTTGGACTTGTCATAGCTGGCCTCTAGCTTGGCCAGTCTATCTTTGGCTTCATTGATTTCTGTCACCTGAACCTCAAGTTCCTTGACAGCCTTCATCAAGTCCTCCATGCTCATGGTTGATTCTGCTGCTGTTGTTGTTGCTGTTGTGGCTTCTGTTGCTGATGTGGCTATGGTAGGTGTTGGGATGGAAGGAGGGGCTGCTACTGCTTGTGTAGGAGGGGCAGGGCCAAGAGTTGTAGAAGTTTGAGGGGGTTGGGAGGTTGACTCCCCTTGCTTGTCCTGCAATGCCTTTTCCAATTCTGCTTCCATCTGTAATATTCTCTGATTCATTTTCAGAAGCAGATCCATGGCCTCATCAACTTGCTTTTCCTGTGCAAGTTTTGTTGTTTGAGGGTGAATGGTTGGAGGCAGCTTTGCCTGCTTCCTCAATGCAGCAATTTCATCCTCCTTTTTCTTCATAAGGGCCTTAATACCCTTTGTATATTTAGGATCATGTCCTAGATCAATGATTATGTCTTCCAAAGTTTTTATTCTGTTGTCCTTAGCAGTGGAAGACATCCTTTCAAAATCTAGTTGTGTATTTGTATTCTTTAGTGATTCTTTTAACTGATGGGCCAGCATGGCCCTGTCTGCAATTGTGGCATACACCATTTCCCCTGTCTGTTTGTGTAGTTCTATCTGATCCATGGGGTGTATGTCCTTGGAGAGGACCTCTAGACTTGTTTTGGTGTAGTCTGCAGATGATCTAGGCTTTGGAACTTTAGGCTTAAGATGAGTAAAAATCATTTTATCCTCCTTGATGTCATATGCTGCCATCAATCTCTGCTGCTTGGAGGGTGTTGTTTTTAAGAATTGATCATATAGTTTAACTCTTAAGAGTTTATTTTGGGCCTTGATTTCCATAAATGACCCTTTGACTCCAGCTGGTTGCTTGCCCTGCTGCCTTGAGGAGGATACCTCTGTACTTTGTTGCATGGCCTGTTCCTGCTGGAATGAACTAGTGGCAGTCTTCTGGCTGGATTCTCTTTCTCTGCTTTGACTTTCTGCTCTTTCTTCACTGATGTGTTCTTCCTCTGTCTGAGAGTCAATTCTTGGCCTCTTGGACTCTGGTTGTTGTGTTGACCCACTTGGAGGTGTGGCCTCCTCTCTATCTCATTTTTTGCCTCTCTCTTCATTGAGAGGTGTTTGCAAAACTGGGATTTGGAGTGTTTCAGCTTGTTGTACAGGGGCTTGCCCTTGACTTTGGTATTTTGAAGTGCTAGGCTGCCCTGCCTCTGTCTCTTGCTGTACATCCATCACTTCTTTGCCTTTTATTGTGGTGGTTGTCATTGTATATGCCTGCTGGGGGTCTGTGCAGCTGTAGCAGTGGATGTGCCTTCTCCGACTTAGACTGGTTGCTTGAATATGACCTGCTGACAAGAATCCAAGTCAAGAGTTTTCTCTAAATATTTCACAGTCTACTCCATTGTCTCCTCCTGAATAAATTCTTCTACTAATGTATCAGGCAGCCATTCATCTTGGTTGGCAAAGTGTTCAATTTGTGGATATGGACAATGTTTATAGGCTAGCAACCTATACTTGACTCTCCTAGCACTGATAAAGCCTTCAGGGTCATAAGGGACCCACCAGAAGCTCCTTCTAAGTTTAAGTTGTTGCCCCAATATTTGATCAGCTTCTTGCAAACCATCTTTCTTGTTCATGATGAAGGGGCCTAGGTGGTCTCTGAATTTGAGGTTGGCTTTCTTCTTGGCACTATGGAAGTGTGTAAGGTCGGAATTGATGAGTTGCCTATAGTATTCCAAGGCAAACAATCTCATAGGCACATATCTTGGGAGCCTGTAAGGACAGAGCTCACAGCCATAGATCTTGATGAATGTGTGATTTTGGTATAAATACCAATCACCTATTTTGTAATTCCTGGACAGCTGTAAGATTTTCTGCATATCTTTTGAAAATATGGCAGGAGGAGTCCTTTCCAAGAGGCATGTGACTAGATAGACAAATTGGTCAATGAATTCACAGTAGGAGTAGGGAGAGTTCTAGACTTGATGGAAAACTGAAGACCAGAAGATGACAGACCTCCTCTCACCCTGTGAATCCAGCTTCTTGATGGGGCACTAGAAGCAATCTGTCTGGTAGTACATGAAGAGGTTATATATGTATGATGAATATTTAAATATTGCTTCCCTGTCCAACCTCAGCAGTTGGTCATGTATCTTGTTGGCAATAAACTTGGCATAATTGTATTTTATAGCAGGGGCTTCCCAAGGCTATATGCAGATAACACGACCAACACAGTTTAATCAGCATGTTCATTTGTGGAGAACCCCAGCACAGAGGATATCATGTCCACAAGAAGCTTGCCTACCTCATTGAAATTTGCATATGGGAAAGGAGGTGGCCCAAAAGTTTGGCAGTCTGCTCTCGTGAAAGTTTTGGCAACTGCAGCAATCTCAATGCTAGAGAGCTTGGAGCCCTCATCCAGCAAGTACTTTATGGAAAAGGGGTAGAGCAGTTGGGTTTGATTGTAATTTAGCATTTGATTGATGGAATCAGGAGTAATGTAAAAGAGGATGCTCCCAGATGGAGACTTAACAGCTCTGAGCTTTTGGTCATAATTTTCTGCACAGAGGTGAATGACTTCAGGAAAGACATTAACAGAAGGCAAGAAATAGATAGGAAGATTTGACTCCCAGATGCCATACATGTCACTGTTGTCCAAGTGAATATTCCTCACCTGGCAGAAGGTCTGTAAGTGGTTCCTCTCTGCCACAAAATCTGCAATAAGGAAATCACTGTCCACAAGAGGCATAGCTTCAAGCTCCTTACTGGGTGTATTAATAGGAGCAACATCTAGAGCAGATGGAGTGGCCATGTTTGAACTTTACTGGATAATCACTTGAGCTTAGAATTAGTGCAGAGGCTGAGGACTGCCCTCTGAATTGTGTTTGAAAGTGAGCAATTCTGAGAGTATCAGGAGACTTTTTACAGGGTTGATGAACTGTGGGGCACTCTGTTGGAAGAAACCAGAGTGTTTTGAGCTAAGTAGCTGGTTTTTGCAAATGGAATTCTGAAAAAAGGGATCAGTGTGCAGTTATATGGGCTTTATCTGGTAGCTCAGCTTCTAAAATTACTTTTTGATGGTGAATTTCGCAGAAGGGCACGGGTTTTGCAGAGCTTCGTGGTATAGGGACTTTACCAAGCTTTTTGGTTAGTTTTAGCGGATAATTCGACTGTGAGGAGCTTTTAAGAGATTTTTTACAGGAAATTAGGAGAAAAATGGCACAAACATGGGTGAAATAGGTCGATTGTGGCAAATACCTAGATTTTTCGGTGTTGGAGGTGTTAAGATGGAACAATGGCAAGCAATTTCAGTCGACTTTGAGGGCGGCAGCAGCTTGGGTGAGCAAATTCTCGATTTGGCCGTAAACGACGTATTCCACATGCACAACGCTCCCAAAACGACAAGTGAAAATGACACAAAACGGTCATTTCCCGACTTTTTATGCAAATTTGGCCTTTTGGAGCTTTTTCGGTGATGACGTCAACATGACGTCATCGGTGGGTCCGGGTACAGCAGGGTGACGTGGCGGCTGATGTGGGTGGCCACGTGGCCGTGACACGGTGGCAGGGCATGTGGGCGGATGGACGACGTGGAGCAGCGGTGGCGGACAAGGGTGCTGACGTTATGTTGTCGTGGGTATGACGGCAGCGGGAGGGGGCAGGCGGTAAGCGGTTTCCCCGGAGCACCCTTGGGCAGTAAGTGGTAAGAGGGGGGGGGGGCTCCGAACAACCCGGGAGGTTAACGTGTGGC
>APFE031522656.1:17295-30985 GCA_000404065.3 Pinus taeda | reverse complement strand
ATTTATTTTTTTTGTAAATCATATATGTATATTAAAGAACAAAATATTTTACAAAAAGTTTGTCGAGGCAGACGGAACCCATAGATGGACCATTTCAACCTCGCTGTCAACCAGCTCTGGGCTTCCAAAACCGAGATGCACACCACGCAGGGCGGCTTGCTCTTGAAATAGAAAAAGGTCATCACGACACTGTCAAAACTGGGACATAGACAGAGTAACATATCTACTTTGCATAGGGCCGAAACCGTAACAGAAAACAAAGTGAAAAGAAAGTAGCAAGATAAATTGGCGTAGAGCCGTAACAGGAGAAACAAGACAAAGAAAGACAGGGGACTAGGGAAGCCCGCTAGAGCGCAGAAAGCCTCCAATCCGACTGGCTGTATCTAAGCCCACATCCAGAATGTGCTTATCTACTTTGGCCTGCACTTCTTGCATGGAGTGGAAATCCTGAGCCTCCTTCATCCTTTGATCCTGCAAAAAGGGATCCGGGCTCAGAGTTTGCCGAAGCAGTCTAATGAGCACGGTTAGTTTCTTGTTGACCACATCCACCCCTTCCTGCACTGCGGTGATTCTGCGATCCAGCGACTCATGGATTTCTTGAGGATCAGCTGACTGATTTTCCGAAGCGGGGTGCCCCTTCCCATAACGTTGCTTCCCATCTTCCTTTGCATCCAGGGCTTTTGCTAGGAGAGTCTTGATTCTCTAGCTCTCTGCCTTAGTGCGAACAAATTGAGTTGCTCTTTTGGCGGGCGTACCCGGATCAGTCAGCAAATCAACCTCCTCCACTACGAATCCTCCCTGTCTTTGCGCTTCTTCCTGTTTCACTGCAGCCTCCATCTCCACGATTTTGCGTTTGCTTCTCGTTGTGGCTCTTGTCTCATACATGTTCTGCGTTATGCGTAATTCGCGGTTGGCCACCGCGCATCTATAGCTCCCCGCATCCATTCTGTTCCCTCTGAAATTCTCACGATGAGCACTTCTGCTAACAGGCTGGTTATAGTCGCTTGCAGAGCTTTGGAAAGAGATGGAGGAAACCGAGCCATGACTCCCGTTTAAATAGCTTTTTTCCATAGATTTTTCCAGAAATCGCTCTCCCCTCCGATCCAGAGTGGTAGTACTTTTTGTTATTAATGCAGAGGATGTTCGACACCTCTCAAATCCTTTCCCTGCAATCGCATAAATGTTTCTGATTTCCTTCCTATCAAGGTTGAGGTAGTTGTCCTTTCTCCCCAAACGGTCTCTACGGATTCTCTCGTGGCATGAACCAAGTTGATGGTTCCCATGTCTGGCTCTCCCTCGCCATGATGACCACCGCCGCAACTGTCCAGTCGTCCAACTCCTATTATAATAACCCCATCCGTTACCCGAAGTTTCATTTTTATGGTACCGGACATAGAAACCGTTGTCGGTCAGGCCCGGTCGGTTCCGTTTAGGTCTTGTTGTGCCAGCTATGCACATCGCGTCTTCAGGTTCGGGCAGTCCACCTCCTCCCAACAGCTGTCCCATCCCCTGTCCTGACTGTCCACTCCACAATTTGCCAGGTAGTCCGCCAACCCGTTTGCCTGACGTCTTACCGCATGGAAAACTAGACCTTTCATACCAGCCATGCGATCTGCAATATTTTCCGTGACTTTGGCTAGCCGCCAGTGTTTTGTGGCTTTGTTTGCCTTAGTGCCTCGCTGCATTTTTTGAGCTGTAGAAATGACCAGAGATGAATCCCCTTCCAGAATTATGTTACAGAGGCGCAAGGATTTTACAATTCTCAGACCATTCTCTAGAGCTGCGAACTCCATTTCATTATTTGTGCTTTCCCCGAGCGCTCTATAATATATGTGGAGAATTTCTCCATGATGGTTGCGTAGAGCACCTCCAATTCCTGCCATGCTGGGGCTGCCTCTCGAGGCCCCGTCAAAATTCAACTTCAATCCTCCTTCCGGTGGACGCTGCCATTTATCAAGTTGTGAGGATGGTTTCGTTCTGTGTCTCGGAATAGTAATGTTGCTGGTGACTTCTAGACGAAAGCATTTCAAAATGCGTAAGTCCTGTGTTGTGAGCTTTTCGTTACCTTCCTCTCTGCATTTCCTTTGGATTAACTGTTGAATGTTGGTAATTATATTGTCTTTAGAGAAACCTATGTTCCTGTGTTCATCTTGGAAAATTCTGCGGTTACGTTCCTTCCAAATAGACCATAGTAAAAACCCTGGTACAGATTTCCATATGATATTGACTCTTTGTATGTTGGAGAAGTCTTTTTTCCAATTCAGTATAGTACTATGAATGGAATCTCTATTACGATCAGAGCTGCTAAGAATCCCTTCCATCCATCTCCATAACTGATTTTCCCATTCACAGGTATTGAAAAGGTGGTTCAGAGATTCCTCCTCAACGAAGCACATAGGGCATCTTGAGGGTCCCTTGAAACCTTTCTTGCACAAGTTGTCCCAAGTTAAAGTCTTGTTTCTCATTAGAAGCCAGAGGAAAGTTCTGATTTTCGATCATAGAAGGTTGTCCCAAACTTTGTTGCACCATGGCACGGACTCTGCCTGTTCTTCCTTTTCTATTATGTTCCTGGCTTCTTTTAATGAGAAATCACCATTACCTTTGAGACCCCATCTTAGCTTACCATCCTCTTCAGTTTTCCGAATCTTTCTTTTTAGGATTCGCTCGCTGAATTGCTGAGAAATTTCGTTGTTCTCCTCTATATTCCCAGGATTTAAATTTATCCATTCCCTCCAATTTGCATCCCCACTGTTTTGATTCCAATACTGATTGACTCTGTATCTTCCCTGATTTTGACTTGTTTGCTTGATGGTTGATAGCTCTGGTGTGTCCAGTTTAGGGAACTGCTGCCATGCATCTTCCCAGAACATGTTCAGCCTGCCATTGCGAATTTCCCAAAAGTTGTGCTCCTGTACAAGGTTCCTGTTATTCATGGCATGATTCCAGATGGACGACCCTTCCGGGATTTCATGTAGTCTAATGAGGTCCTGAGTATCACAGTCTGGAGTATAATTTTCCTTCCAATGCCTCGCCCACGGTAAAGTGGGATCTTTATTCCATTTCCACCAAATCTTAGCTCCACAAGTGCGGTTGACCACCCCTGGATCGACTAAGTTCAGCCCCCCCATAGATTTCGGCTGGCATAGTTTATTCCATGCCACCAAAGCCCACTTCTTCTTATCCCCATTTCCACTCCATAGAAAGGATCGCTGAATGTTTCTCATTTTTTGCAGAATGCCTTTGGGGGCAGGAAGCATAGATACTAAGTATTGCGGAATGGCCTGCAGAACAGCTTTGGTTAGGATGAGTCTACCCGCTAGGTTGAGAGCTTTGTTCGTCCAATGCGAGCATTTTTTCTTCATGTTGGCTAGAACTTTCTCCCAGTGAATTTTCTGCCAGGGTTTTAGAGTCAGAGGAGCCCCAAGATATTTCGAAGGCAGGGAGCCAATCCTGAATCCAAGAAGCTGGGATAGGTGAGTTTGAACTGCTGGGTGAGTGTTGAAAAAGAAAATAGTAGATTTGGAAAAATTAATTTCCATGCCAGAAGCATGGCTGAAGAGATCAAGGATAGCCATGTAGGTCACAGCCTCCTTCACCGTGGGTGTACCATGTAACATGGTATCGTCCACGAACTGTTGATGAGTGGTAGCTGGTAGCGATCTTATAGGCTGCAGACCTTTTATGGATCCTTCCGCTTTCTTCTTGGCAATGGTTCGGCTGAGGCCTTCCATTAGGATTACAAAGAGGAAGGGGGATAGGGGATCCCCTTATCTTATTCCTCGCGAAGGTGTGAAAGGAACAGAAGGAGCACCATTGACAAGGATGGAATATCTGGGAGATTTGATGAGAGCAAGTATCCATTTGATCCAGGTCCTGCAGAAGCCAAAAGCTTCTAAGACAACTTCAAGGTATCTCCAGCTTACTTTGTCATAAGCTTTTGAAAGATCCAATTGCATGAGCATACCTGCTTCTTTTCTTGAATGAAGCAAGTGAATCATCTCCTGTGCTAAAAGGATGTTATCAAGAATTTGTCTACCCTCAACGTAGCCCGATTGCTCTTCTGAGATTATACCAGGGAGTATCGACTTCAGTCTATTTGCTATGACTTTTGAAATAATTTTGTAGATAACATTACATAAGGCAATGGGTCTGAATTTATCAAGTGTCTTTTCTTCTTCAACCTTAGGTATGAGTGCTAGAAAGGTGGAGTTGATGGATTTTAGAATGGTTCCTGAACATCTAGAATCCTCCACTACCTCCCATACTTCCTGCTTGACGATGCTCCAACAGGGCTTGTAGAAATTGATGGTGAAACCATCTAGACCTGGATCTTTATCATTGGGCATGCTCCTAATCGCTTCCTCCACCTCCTCCATAGAGATTTCCCTGCAAAGGGCCCAATTCTGATCTAAAGTGATAGACTTAGGAATGGCTGTTGTTAATTCCTTGATGGCTTCCTCTCTGTTTATGGGAGGTTCCTGTGCAATTGAGTTGAAGTGGTCCTAGAGCAAAGCAGATATGTCATTGTGATTCTTTAGTATCTACCCTACATTATTTTTCAGTTAGAGAATTCTATTAGCACTTCTATGGTCTAGAGCCGACCTGTGAAAAAATTTAGTGTTCTGCTCCCCCTCTCTTAACCATTGAATTCTAGATTTTTGTTTCCAAAGAGTCTCTTCTTGAATGCACCGTTTGTGCCATTGCTGAGAAAGAACTTTTTCCTGTTCCATCGCTTCGACACTGTGATTGCCTGCTGCACCATTTCTATGGATATGTTCCAGTTTGTTCTCTAGAATGGCTTTCTCTTGGAATATGTTTCCAAAAACCGTTTTGTTCCAAACTTTTATCTTTTCTTTAGTTGCTTTCAGCTTCTTTTGTAGATTGAACATTTTGGAACCTCTCACCTCCAAAGGTTCAGACCACCATTTCTTTACCATCTCGAGGAAATTAGGGTGGTCTAACCAAAAATTTTCAAATCTGAATGGTTTGTTCCTTGGGGTGCCCTGAACTTCTACAATAAGCGAAATTGGCCAATGATCCGATCCTCCACTGGGAAGGATATCTGATTCCGCTATTATGCCATCCATTATGATGCTTTCTGAGATTAAGAATCTATCCAAGCGAGAAGCTATTAACCTTTCCCCCCCCTTCTGTTGTTCCAGGTAAATAGGCCACTTTTGGGGTGGATATCTACCAGTTTAACAGTTTCAATGAAACCTGTGAAGGCTTCCGCATCCCTATTAAGTTTCCTAAGACCCCCTTTTTTTTCCAGAAGGGTGGTTATCATATTGAAATCGCCCCCCAATATACACTTAGATCTGGGATGTCTATTAATAAGCCTGGTTCATGCATCTAAAAAATTTATTTTGTCTTCTAATTTCTGAGGACTATAAATATTGATACAGAGGAAAGATCCAGAGTTACCTATGGGTTGGAACTCCACCGCCATGAAGTGTTTGTTCGCCTCTGCTGATAACATCTGGATTTCCTTTGTGTTCCATATGGTTGCAAGGCCTCCTTCTCTTCCCTGACTTGCATTCTCTAGAACTTCCATATTTCTCCCAAGCTTCCTGCAAAGATTGTTGATACTGGAGCTGCTGCATTTAGTTTCTTGTAAAAACATAATTTCTGGTTTATATTTCTGGATTTTCCGCTTTAAGATTCTGTGTTTTGCCTGGCTGTTAAGCCCTCTGGCATTCCACGAGATAATCTTCATGTATAACTGATTTTTATTGGAAGGACTGGAAGGCGCTTAGCGCCTTCATCTTCCCTGAGTTTATCATGATCATGCCTAGTTCCTGTAGAACTTCACCACTTGTTCTCCGACCTCTTATTTTCTTTTGTTTTGAGCTGGATGATTTCCATAAAAGACTTTTTGAGTGTAAGCTGTTGCCTTTCACTACACCTAGCTTCCTATTCTGCTTTTCAAGTTCTGCCTTTTGCCTTACTATGAACAGGTCGTTTACCTTCCTAATTTCTTCCTCCGATGCGTTCTCTATTCCTCGGGACCTCCAGTTCTCAGCAATTACTGGTAGGTTCATTCCCTCCCTGGCTAGCGTCTCTTCCCATTCTTGATCTTCACTGCCGCCATCACTGGTGAGCATGTCAGTTTCTTCTTCGGTCTCCTCTGTTCTCTCCTGCATTTGTACCTCATTGTTGAGGTCCCCTTCATGCGTTCCTTCCCTGGTTGGTTTTTCTTTTTCCTCATGCTCTGCTTCTGAAGTTAAGGTTTTGTGCTTATCCTCCGAGTCAGTTTCAGGATCTAAGATCACAAAAGGGTTGCTGTTGTTGTTCCTCTTTGTATTCCCTTTGAAACTCTTTCTTCTGTTAGCTCTCTGTCTGGATTTGGGTTTGATGAAGGCTTTTGTGTCTTTGTGGGCTTGTGCTGCTTCGGTCTCTATTTCCTTCCTAATCATTGGGCAGTCTCTCATCAGATGCCCATGTTCGTGACATTTGCAGCATCGGAAGGGAATCTGCTCATAATCTATATCCTGAAAGTAGTCCTCTTCCCTATATTCCAACCAAAGCCCCTCATGTAGTGCCCCAGAGATGTCCATTTCAACACATATTCTGGCGTAAGAAGTATATCTTTTTTGTAGAGTTGCTTCAGAGGCCTTGATGAATGTTCCCAACTTATCACCAATTTGTTTCAGTGTGTTCAGACCCCAGTAGTCTATTGGGAGAAAGAATAAACGAATCCAGACTGGGACTTGAGTGAAAGACTCCTTCTCCGGGGCGAAATTTGGTTTCCATGGTCTCATGTACAGACCTGCTGAAGCCAAAAAGTATGGGCCCCCCTCAAATACTCTATCCTTGTCTTCTAGGTTGGAGAAGACAACAGTGAAAAATCCCTTGGCTCCCAGGTGAAGCGTGACATCCCCCCGTGGTTTCCAATGTTGTTTGATCCAATGACAAAGAGTCCTTTCAGACGGCCATATGCCCATAAACTTGCAGATAATGGCCTGTTCTGCCATATGCTCTCTATATGCCTGAATCTCTGGGTCAGTAATAACTACCCTTAGGTTATTGATCCTTTTTGGTTTGCAGACCCCATTGGATGAAGCGTATTTATTGGGGTTTGAGCTGGGCTCCCCCTCCTTTTCCGTCTTTCCTTGCCTGTTGTCTGTCTGTTCCCTTTCTTCATCATTTTGTCGCTTCTCGTTTCCTGATGAATTAATTATTGATGGAATTTTGTCTTTAGCTCCTGTCAGGCTTTCCCTCTCTGTGCCTGCGCCATCCGTTGTTCCATCTGGCTTGTCAGTTTCCCCTTGTATTTTCTCCTTATTCCTTCTGCCATTCTGCTTGTTATTGTCAAGCCCAGAAATCCTGACCCCTTCCTTCTTATATTGCTTCTGCTTCTGCATGACTATCTGTTTGAAAGTAGGGGCCCCACTGGACCCCTCTGCCTCCATTCGGTCAGTCAGCTCTTGACCTTGACGAAACAGTGCTGCGAGACGGGAGAAGACTATTTCCAGACCTGTTGTGGAATCAGCACATTGGAGAAATCAAATGCGACTATGATCACAGACAGCAGCTGAAAAAAAAAAGGCCTGCCGCTACTGCGCTTGCAGAGGGACAGAGCCTGCGCCTGTCACAGGAAGCTCAAACCATATTTTATATTATATTTGAAATAGTTTTATAATTACATAATTTATATGCTCCAAATCTACAAATTATTTTCACAAGAAGAAAATTTAATTAAATGGCGAATTTAATAATTAGGGATAAGCTTTTCAAATTTCTTTAAATGTTAAATTTTTCCTTACTAAAGATTATATATAAAGTAAATAATTGAAAAATAGTGACATTTATGTCTATGTGTAAATATATGCAATTTTATGAAATCTTTTGATATGGATAAAGAAAGAATTCTTTCAAGATAGGTACAAAAATATACAATAAGATAGCTTGTAATAGTTGGTACAATGAAAAATATAAGTCAAGAGAAAAGAAAATATTAAATGTCAATTGAAATGAGGAGATTCATAAAATGAGTGAATGCCAAAAAACTTATGCATACTAGAAATAATCCTTCTTAAAAAAATACAAATTAATTGGCATTGTAAATTTTCATCCTAAAAGAATGTGATTATAGTTACATTCACAAAGTTTATTGCTAGGGAAAAATTAAAGATTAAATGGTAACATATGTTTTCTAGCTTAATAAGAAAGAGATTAAGGAAAATATCTCATTTCTAACTAAATGTATAATAGGTTATTTTACAAGGAAATTTAAAGAAGTTTTAAACATGTTGTTAAGAGAAAACACCCTTTATCTTCCTAAGTTAGTTTTTAATTACCCACACCTGTTATTTAGAATTGGGCACATGTTACCAATGGTTTGAAACGAATAATCATCTTATTCAAATACACCTTTCCACTACTATGCTAAGTCTATGTGTAAGGTGTGTATTACATTTTGTGGTCTTCCCATTATGGTTAATCCTGATAGGTTTCAATTAACAAATGGCATGGTAAATTTTTAATGGAGCTTTGTAAAAAAATAATTTAAACAAGGTTTAATCATGCATCTAGATATGCAGCGAAGTTAGTGGTGTGAATTCAATCCATTGATATTGTGGCAACGACGAGAATATACTGGCATCTTTAAATTCAAACCCATCAATTTTTTTTATTAGTAAAATCATTAAAGTGCCCAACCCCAATAGGAGAGACGCCTATCGGCCTAAATATAGAAAAGTTCAATAAAATAATTGCAGTGAAAGTTTAAAAAAAACAAAAAATATATGTATTTTTAAAAACACATTAATCAATAATAAAAATAAGTGAAAAAAAAAAACTCATTTTCAAAAAATAATTAATCAATCATAATGGAGAAAAATTATTTTAATTAATATTTTTAAAATAAATTAATCAATAATAAAATAGAGGGAAAAATATTTTAACTAGTATTTTTAAAAGAGTAATGATACAAGAAAATGATAAAATCAAACTAATAAATAATAAAATGTTATCTAAACTAATAAATAATGAAAATTTAAAAATCTCATGGGTTTAGAATAGTGGGTGATGGGATGTTTTGTTAAGGCACTATGTGGTGTAAAAGTCACTAGTTCAAAATTCTATAGGAAAAAATCTAATAATGCTAAGGGCCACACCTAAGGGCTGGTGTGGCCTAGGCCGAGTGTGATCCTCAGGTGATTTTGACGGCTTAGATACCCCTAGGTCTCAAGTACTCTAGTCATTTGTAAGGTATGTTAGTCATCTCAAGACTCACATAACCTAGCAAACAAAAAAAATGAGAAGTTAAAAAGATAATAAAAATAGTGTAAAAATCTTCCGCTAATCAGGGTGCGAGCTAGGACAGATCTTACCATGGGATTCTTGTTGTCATGGTTCCAAGATCAAGGGCAATAAAGGATGGGGGTGGTGTGGCCACCCAATAACATGCACCCACATGTGTAAAGACTTAGAGTGATACGCGAGATTAATGGAGGTGAGATCTCCCGCGAGGAAAAATATGAAAAGGCAAAAAACATTGGCAGTCAAGTATCATTTCTGGTGGAGTTTGGAAATAGTTTTAAACCTTGCTAAAAGGGAGACGCAGGGAGAACGCAGGTACCTAAGGAGGACGAGAATCCATCTTGTTCGAGGATAACCAGGGTCGAGCATCAGGGAATGAATGCTTGTGGGTATGTTATGTTTCCTTTTCCCCTCCCTTCGATTCTCATGTGTCGCCTAGATGATGATGAGTTTCGTGAATGGTTAATTTCCTAGTTTGAGCACTAGCAACCATTTTTATAGTGTGCTTGGAATTAGGTTCATAGATATTGTTATTTATGTATTGAGACTCTTTACCACCTTCAGTTCGTGTTTAATTGTCAGGCCTGGAGAAAGGACTGCGATTGGAATTGGGGTTCCATCCTATGCTCGACAGGTCATCTCTAGGATGCCCACAATCAGGAGGATGGGTTTTGTGGCCTCTTTTATATGGCCTTGAGAATCATTTAGCCATGGTTGGCTTTTGAGCTGGAGGGTCGGCTTATGGAACCTAGCTAGAGGCCAGGAATCGCTTGGGCAGAGAACCTCACCTCACCTTCTTGACAGTGGTTGTAGAGATGCTATTAAGACACCTACCCTCAGCTATTCTATTAATTATCTTATTTCTAGCATGCTTTCCCTTTCCCGAAAATCTATTGTACGTGGACCAACTTGGAGAAAATGTTTGGTTAACAAGATCCCACAACTCAAAAGGTTTAATGTTAGATTTGTTGATTGTCGTCCTGCTAACATGATGTTTACATGGTTAGAACTTGGTGAAGATAATTCCAAGATTCTCGGTGGTTTGTATTCAAGACAGAACTCTAAGGACACAAGGAACTGTTAGATAAAGAAGAATATGGCTCACGTGGGTCTGAGGCGTCGTAATACCACCACACCCAGCTAAGGTCGAGTTTGAGGAAGGGAGTCGAACAATGGAGTTCAAGGTGGCGATCAACGTTGAGCTGGCAGAGGGAGGGGTTGTGGAGGTGGGTCTCAACTAGAGGTGGAGGCAGCTGCATTACATAGCCTCGTCCTCGACCCTAGTTGGCTCCAGACTAGAAGGATAGGGGGAAATGTTGAATTATGGACCGTAACCAAGCACAAAAGAGTTAGTGCGGGACTAGGGAAACATTGTAGTATACCCGAGACAAACCAAAGGGAGAAGGAATCTATACACTCAGAAACTACTTCTTTACTAGAGAATGAAGACCCTGATGGTCAAAGTTATGGAAACGACACCAGAAGGCCCCTTGTAGACATAGGGAGAGTTTTCCTTGCTCCATCAAGACATACAACAGATGAAGTTTGGCATGAATAAGGTGATAGGGCCTCTTTAAGGAATCGATAATCATATTCCATCCATCCCCCCATCGACCCAGCAGGGATCCACTGCAAAGGTTCCAACCCCAGTAGAATCCTCTGATGATTAGTGCTTTTTATTTATAGTTATCATCCTACGGGCATTATCAAGTTAGTGTCATAGGAAAACATGATATTTCAGTGTTTTTAGCGCTATTAGACTTGATTAGGACTTTAAATTTTGGGTAGGATATGACTCCACCACATGGTCAACACACTTGGTTTCCCTTTGGGTAGGTTGAGACCGTATAGTTAATTTTTTGAACTTGCATGTACAATCTACCTTTTAAAAAATAAATAGAAGGACCCAAAGCTAACTTACAAAAAAAATAGTATAAAAAGCTTGTAAGGAAAATTGTGGTTTGGATAAATAACCAAATACAAACTAAGGTGGGGTTGGGGACTTAGATAAGTTGAAATTTTTTATAGAACTATAAATTATAGAATTTATATGATAAGTTTGATGGTGGTTGAGTTTCAAAATATTTTCATAATTAAAACTGTTGGGGTATTTTTCAATTTCTAACTTTTTGTAAACTATATAGACAAATCATGGGTTTAGACAAGAATATTTGTTTTGTTAAAACATATTAAGTAATTAGATTTATGGAAATGCTATCAATATCCTATTTAACTATGTGGTTATGGGTATTGTTACTAATATACTCTTTGAAAAAAGATTTGAAAAATCTAGCATTTAACTTATGTAGTTGAAAGATTTAGCATTTAACTTATGTAAGATTAAATAGAAATTGTATAAGCATGTACTTTCATTTATCAAATAAGGATACATGTAGATACATGAGTGCTATCTCAAGATAGAACACTATCTTTATAGCATAATTAACTAGTTGAGGAAATCCCTCAACAACACACCAATCTAGCAAGCTAGTTAATTGGAGAATATCTCTCAACCAAACTAGACCTAGCCAACTCCTAAAAATTATGAACAAATTCCTTCTCGAAAGAGTGATCACACCTAAGACAAATAAGAATTACATATTCCAATACTCTCCCTCAATGAGTACTTATCTTAATCTCAATCACAATACATATCTTATACTTTACCTTTACATTTGGAGTTTTCTTTACACTTCATCAATCATAATTAGTGTTCATGATCATTCCTAAATCTACATTTAATATTCCTTATTAGAATAATTAATTCTAATAATAAAACTATATTGAATTAATTAGGCTCAATACCTACATATCTGCAATTAACCATAATAAATAAATAAATAAAAATATTAATCCCAAACAAAATACACTCTACCCTCCTTATAATATAGTTATTATAACATCAATTTGCATCCCAAACAAAACAATACCATCATTGTCAATTCATTTACTTCTCTAATAAGATTTTCCCCCAAATTAAAATTTATTAATTCTCATACATTTTCAAAATTTTCATCATATTTTCAAAGTTATTAATTATTAATATTCGTGGAGTCAAATACAACACCTCTAGTTTTATACCTTCGCCTTATTAAGACACCACTGACGAAAGAATTGATCCCATGATCCAAAACTAAACTACTTCAAAGAAATACATTTCCACATAAATCAAAACATAAGACCAAAATACTCGTCACTCATGGAAAAGGATGGAAGACTGCAACATGGAATACTTTTAATTTAATTAATGTGTCCTCCACTTTATAAATAGTTGTCTTTGTCTTTTTTTTGGTTGATTAATTTGAGGGTAATTTTGATGGATAGTTTAATTGGTTGAAGTTTTTTTTGTTAAATTGTTTGATTTTTAGATTTAGAAGAGTTAATTAATAAAATTTAATTAATTTAGAATATTGAGTTGTAAAAAAATTGAATATATTATCAATTAATTAAGATAATTAGAAATTTCAATTTAATAAGATTAATAAATTTTATAAAAATAAGAAAAAATATATTTTCTTGAATAAATAATATACTTTTCTAAATAAATTTAAAATATGTGTAATTGTCCAATAAATAAAAGATTTTATACATCAATTTCGTGTCTAATTTAACCGTGATCTTAAAATTAAATAATAATAATAATAATAATCAAGATAATTAATCAATCTACTTTCTAAATATAAAATTTCAACTTTAATTTTAACCTTGTTTAGATAATAATTTCGGCAAAATCACATAAAAAAAATCATTTGTCGAGGCGTTTCGAACCAACCAGTGTGGTTCATTGTCAGGACAAGTTGAAGATCCAATCTGAGCGATGCAATAAATAGGGACAGCAGGCCATTCCAATAGCTACAGCTAAATTGACCAGGTAACGGTTAACCAGACCTCTAACAGCTAGGTTTGACCAAGCCCGGGGAAGAGGGACCTAAATTTATTTAATTATTATATTTATCCATTTATTCATTATTATAACTATAAATATGATTATTACTAATATTAATATATTTAATTTCCATTATCCTTATATAATATTAATAAAATTCATTATTTATTTAAATATTTAGAATGGTAAATATCATATATTTTTTCAAAATCAAGAACCTAATTTAATTACTATTTTATTAATATATTTATTTCTTTTAATATATATTTACCATAAAAATCATTAATTATAATATCAATATTTACCCTTATGTTGGTACTAGGAAATAAAATGGTAAATATTTCTATTATCTCCCATTAACTCATATATTATATAATTTTATATATAATATAAATATAAATATGATATATAATATTAAATATCTCTATTAATGCAAATATTATTATTACAATACCATTACCCTTATATAATACCAATTATAAATATTATCTATTTAAAATAATAAAAAGCTAATGGTTAATATACCTATTATTTTTAATT
>APFE031522656.1:3130-16764 GCA_000404065.3 Pinus taeda | reverse complement strand
TTTAGAATTAAATTTCCATTATACTTTAAAATTTAATTTAGAATTAAAAAAGGGTAGGACGTTCCCAGTTATATCTTGTGTGCCATAGGATACCACTATTCCCTACCCAATTTTGACACAATTGCGTGCAAAATAACGTTTCTTCAATTTGACACGTTAGAATAATCACTTTATTAATAGAATATCCTTCCACATCAACTTGTATGGTTTATGCTACAGTTGGATTTCTTTGCAGGTATCGAGTTGCATGTATAGTTTCCTTGCTAGTTTTGGCATGCATGGCACATGCATGTGGTTTCTTGATATGATCTGTTATTGGCATGGATGATTGTTTGAATTGACAGTGGTTTTTCCTAGCCTTGTCATTTCCTAGATAGCCATGGTGTTGTGGGTTTCTTTCCTTTGTTTATGGTTGGTTCTCATGTTCCTTTGGTTGTGGGTTGAGTTATTAGATCCTGGAACCTTGGTTGGACAAACGCTCTAGAAGCCCTGTAACAGTTTGGGTTGAGTTACTAGTCCTAGAAGCCTTGGTTGGAAAAACACTTTGGAATCCCTTGGTGGGTTGAGTTACTAGTCCTGGAAATCCTTGTTGGAAAGATTCTCTAGAAGCTCGATGACAGTTGTGGGCTGAGTTACTAGTCCTAGAAGTCGGGTTGGAACAAAATCTCTAAAGCCCTGGACAACTTGGTTAGAGACCAATCTGGTGATGGTTAGTGATGTCTGACCGTGAGGTTGGATCACTGGTTGAGGGTTGAGGTGGTTTGGCCTTTGGAAGCCCTTGATGGTTTTGGTTGATTTGTTTTATGAGATCCCACATTCATGCTTGGAATATGGAACGGGGATGACTAGCTGAAAGAAAATTTTGGTTTAGCCTAGTCTACGGTTGGATGGTTCGTGGAAGTCCCATACCTGGTCGGCCTATGCAATCATCAATAAGAGCTCTCTTTCTCCTTGTTATTTTATGGGTAAATATACTTGTTTGTATGTGGTTTATATGGTTGTTATATCCTTGATATTTACGTTGGTTATATGTTGGTTATGAATGAGTTTTATGACAGCTTGGGCACCTAGAGGGGTGGTTTAGCTTCTGTGGGTCTTGTAGCTCTTAAGAAAGGTCAGTAAGGTTTCGTTGTGTCGATTCCACTTCCTTAAGGTGATATAGGAGGTTGAATCATATCATAGTAACTCCTTGTCACATGTTTACCCTGGTGGATCGGTTACCTTGGGTAAATGTGGGAGGAGGGTGTTACAGAGTGGTATCAGAGCGGGTTTTGTTCTTTTTGGGTAATGTCTCGTTTCTGTTCTCTTTGGGTGTTATCTGATACCACAGAGTGGTATCAGAGCATGGTGCAACACTTGGACTAGTTGGGAGGTGTGTTGGGCATGCATACCGATGGGCTTCTAAATTAGAAATAAATTAAAGCCCATCTGACCCTACTTCAGCACACTAAACCTCTCTTTTTGCATTAGATAATGTATTTGTAACTTTAATATGTTCATTATAAAGTTTTATGGATAATTGTGTTTTTGTGCCTAATATTATTTATTTTTGTGGAATATTATGAGAATATTGGGCGGGTTATGAAGATTTGGAGGAGGAGATAATATAGTGACCTACTCCTTACTACAGGAGGATCAATATTAAATAATAAATCCACAAGATATTATGAAATTATGGCACAGATTATGGAGCTCCAATGATTGAGAAAATCTAGGAATGTGTTCCCTGCCACTTAATGCAGATTCCTAGTATTGGGAACCAGATCAACTAATCAAGGGATTTTGGTGTTGAAAGCTTCCTCCTTTCATGGGTAATGATTCCTAATAATTTTGTATAAGTACCAAGTCAAATTTTCCTCTAGGGGTGGATTTTTATTAGTCTCCTTGTGGAGAGGACTCGTATTTTTACAGCTCCACTATCATTTCTTGTAGGGATGTAATTGTATTGATGAAAATAATGAATATTAGTGCCATGTTCAACTTCTAAGTCTTGGTATCCTCCACAGGAATCTGAGTTTCCTTGGGCTTGGCCATCCCAGGAGCCTCAGAGCCCTTTTGTATCATTTACTTTTCTTCTTTTCACTTCTTATTCACATACATCTCTTGTTCTTATCTTTTTTCTATTTATGCATTTAGTATTAATGATTTCTTGTTGTAGGATTGGGTTAAATGGTTAAAGTAAGTTATTTTGCAGGGTCACAAGCATCATTTAATCATTGGAACAACTTTGGAAGGTCATAGTAATCATTGAGCTACTTGGATTAGCTTTCTTATTCCCAAATCTAGATTTCTGGAAGTCCCTTGTGACAAATAACAGTAAATTTCTGCTATTTTAAAGCATGATAATGAGGTTCAATTGATTTTATTCCAATTTCATTAGATCACAAAAAAATCCTAGTTAATAACAAAAAAAAATTACCCCATTGCATTTGCACTTGATTATGTTAGGCATTTGATAGATTTACTAGCTCACTAGTTCTCAAATTTCTAGATTTTAGACTAGTAATTTTCTGCCATTTTTTAGCATGTGTTAACAAAGGTATTTTTGAGTGATTCCACTTGGAAAGGATACCTAAGATGTCCTATTCAATAAAAAAAATTATCTCATCCAATTTGGATTTGATTTGTTTGGTCATTCGGTGAATTATAACTCCCTATAGCAAATTTGTTATTTCTTGTAGTAAACTACAGGAAACCCTGTGGTACTCTTCCAGCGTGTATATACTTGCCCATATTTGTTCAAAAATATTGGTTTTGGTCCCTTAGTGTTGAATCATGACCCCTAGGCTCTAAATAAATTATTAGGGAATACTAAAGACCACTTAGGACTTTCCTATTTACCCATGCAAAACATTTCATCGATTTGGGATAATGAATAGATTTATTGAATAGATAATACGATGATGATTGCCACATTCAATGAACTCTGTTAATGGATTTAAACTCTTTGAAATGTAATGTTTGAAATTTAGTTCATGACCTTTAATTTATGCAATTAGAATATGTTTCTTTCCTTGTATTTTCTTTCTTGCAATAGGTTAAGGTTTCCATTTTCAGCATTTCATTTGCTGCAATTAGTTTAGGATTTGATTTCATTGCATCATGACAGTGAAGGAACGACACATTGTATGCCGCACATATAGTGTCAATACCTCTTAAGTTTGTACGAACCCCGGGTTGATAATTAAAGTTGGTAGCCTTCGGAGTTGCAGCATTCTTGTTGCAATACCAAGGCTCATCACTTTTTGGGGTCGTTACGAGGGAGGTGTCAAAGAATGCATTGTTCTTTCCCCTCGTTGATTCATTTCTTTTTACTTTTTGCAAAAACAAAAAATATTTACATTAGGAATATTTCATTTCAAAAACAAAACAATGCATTGCATTAGTGTTTTCATTCAATCATAAAAAAATAAAAAATAAAAAACTCCAACACCAACCCACCCCCCCATTTGATCATGTGGTGCAATAAGAGCCACATCACCATCCACTTTTGAAGGTAGAAGAAGAAGTGGTGGAAAATAAGGTAGAATAAATGGATGGAGATGATGACAATGAGGGAGATCCTCTTGGATTTCTCATTCAACATATTGATATCAATGTGCATGTGAAGAACATCCCTCCATCTTTTCTTCCAAACTTTCATGGTCTAAGCTCAGAGGATTCGGAAACCTTTCTCTTTGAATTTGAAATTGTTTGTAGATCTTATGGTTACTTATTAAACACTCAAAAATTGAGATTGTTTCTGGCAACATTGAAGGATAGATCTCTTAAATGTTCATGAATTTAAGGACTAATTCAATAAGATCATGGAATGATATGCAAAAGATATTTCTAAAAAAATATAAGGATCATGATCTTAAAGAAGAAATATTTAGAATGAATCAAAAAGAAGATGAGAGCCTTGAGGATCTAATTGAGAGATTCATGTATAATGTTAAGAGGGAAAAACTACATCATTTAGGATCTGACACACTAAAAAACCTCTTACTTATAACGATTAGGGATGAATGGATTGATCTCCTTGATCTCATGAGTAAAGGTGATGTATACCAATTATCATTTGAAGAAATTTGTGAAACATGCAAACATATATCAAGAGGAAGGGAAAGAGTAAGTAAATCAGCATCAAGATCGGTAAGTCGAGCTAAACTTGGAAACTTGCTTGATAACTTTAAAACAAAAATTCATAGCAATCTAAGTGAACAAGTAAAAATGTTAAGAATAAAAAATGAGCAAAAAGAATATTTTAATATTTTTGTTTTTCCTGCAGAATCACATGATGTTAAATATTGCCCCTCATTACCAAGGTTGAAGGAATCTTACCAAGAGGACAATGGAGCAAGTCAATTGCCAATGCAGTTACGTTATGTAGCTCCAAGAGGACCATGGCAGCCTAGTCAACCTAGTACGATGTAAGAGCCTAATTCACAATTTCAAGGTTATGCATATCCACTTCAAAGTAATTGGAACACACCCTTTCCTTGGCAACATTGGCCATTTCAACCCCAAAACCAATCTTGGCAACAAGGTTGGCAAGAAACGTATGGGATCCATTCACAATATCCTCAATATTTTCCTCAATATCCTACATACTCAACTCCATGTTATCCCTACTATCCACCTCCACCACAACCACAATCCCAACCATATCCATCTCAAATATCCACTCCCACTCAACTACATGTACCACCATTTCGAAACCCACACAAGGAAGTAGCTTAGCCCACTTATAATGTCGAGGCACAAAACTTCCAAAGATCTCCTCTTGATCCAAATGGTATTCATCTTAGCTCAGGAAGAGTATCACAAAAAAGAGATTCTCTTGATGTCATTGAAGGACAACATGTAGAAAAAAGAAGATTCAAAAGAGAAGAACAAAGAATCACGAGTTGCACTTGATGAAGAGTAGACATCAAAATCAAAGATTGAGAAAGCTCTCTCATGGTTACCATAAAATCCTCCATGTATTCAAGAGAACAATCAACAAAAAGAGGAATATTTGAAGGTCATGATAGAAGAATACATAAAGAATGATCCAGATAAGTAAGCAAACAAGGGCATCAAAGTTATATTGAGGTTTGGTTCGAGAAAATCAACAAGATGGAGCATCACTCTCTTCTTCAACTGTGCTTGATATTTTCAAAGTCAAATCATTTGGTCTCTGAAATTCAGGTACATGTAAAATCATATATTGCAATCTTGATGTGCACATGGCTCCATTGGAAGTATTCCTACACTTGAAAATGATTTTGTTTTTTCAAGTAGAGTAGGATAGGAAAAGAAATAAAAAATGAAAAATAAGAGAAAAAAATAAAATCTCAGGTGAAAACCTCCTTTGAGGTGCCTGAGATTGGCTCATTGATTGAAAATCTCTATGGGGTGGTCAATGCATTGGAAAAAACAAGAAAAAATGAGAAAAAAGAAAAGATCCTAGGTGCAAACCTCCTTTGAGGCGCCCAGGCAAACCTACTAGTTGAAAACCTCATTTAGGTGGCTAGTAGGCCTAAAACAAAAAGAGGAAAAAATAGAATATATTTGCTCCATGTATCTCTCTTATGAATGCAGGTGCTCTCCAACATCTACAAGCAACAAAAACAAGTTGGCACAAAAAAAAATGGTCGAAATTCTAGTCAAAGGAAGTCAAACTTGGACTCTCTCCTCCTTTGCTTAGATGCTCGAAAAGGACCAAGGCCATGCAAATCCATCACCCTCATCTTTTTCCACCATCCACTCATCATTACCAAGCTTTTACCACTCATTTTCCTTGTTGTCTTGAAATACTACAGGAATGCTCTGTTTTACTACAAGAAACATAAATACAAAGAGTAGAAAACTATCTTTGTCTTATCTTGAAAACCATGCATCCATTTTCCAATTTGTTTCAGGGGGGGATGCATATGGATGATGGTAACATTCTCAAGTGATTTCGGAAAATTCCAGTGTACAGTTTTCAAGAAATGGACCTCCATCACCTACTACCATTTTTTAATTTTCTTGATATTTGTGCATCCATTTAAAAATTTGTTTCATGGAGAAATGCACATGGATTATGGTAACATACCCAAGAAATATCAGTAAATTCCAGTGCATGGTTTCCAAGAAATCAACCTCCATCAACTTCAACTATTTTTAATCTTTCTCAAGATTCATGCATCCATTGGTTAATTTGTTTTTATGGGGAGGTGCATAAGGATGATGGCAGCATGTTCAAAAACTTTTAGGTCAATCCATTCTATCGTTTGGGAGATATGGACAAAATAAGGCTGCTACAAGGTTTCCTATAGTACTATGTTCTAGTTTACTACAAGAAATAAGCTAAAAGCTACAAGAAGGTATGGAAGGTGAAATAAGGTGTGGGAAAGGTGTCTAATTGTGGAATAAGGTATAGGTAAGGTGAACCTCACCCATGGCCAATCCCAACTCTCCAAGAAGGCCGGATTTGACTAAGATAGCTTGCTCATGGTAACTGGAAGACAGAGGTTTAGAATCACCAAGCTATGAAGACTTGTGCAGAAGAAAACAAAGGAAATTACCACCTCCAAAGTACCATGGATCGATCATCAACTCAGCAGCAACATGCATGCCTCTCCAACAACCATCAGGTAGGTACAGGTATGCAATATTCTTGACCTCTTCTCTTGAGTATATTATAGTTAGAAAATTGTTGTCAATGCATGAGAGATGGAGATGGGGTTTTATAAGCTAAGGATGGGTATGGAGTCTTAACCACCTTCAACTAGTTAATTTCAACTCACTCCTTCACTCATGCAATGTGGAAAAGCCAAATTATGAAGGGTGATGATTTCGAGGAAAGGGGACAACAGTTAAAAGAGGAAATTTTTGTGCAAAGGCCAAGTCACCACAACACTCCAAGCCCTCAATCCACTTCGTATCCACTATCTATCCATCATTCATCCATCCCATTTCATAAGAATAAAATAATATTTTTCAAGAACAAACCCTACACTCTGTCTCACCCTGAACATTTCTTGAAAAAACACACAGAGCACATCCTATCCATTTTCACAAACCTACACTACTCCCTTTGAGCCCTAGCATCATCCTCCAAACCCTTTACATCATTTCTCATCACTCTCATACAGTTAGAAGACCCTGAAAGAGGAGGAATGACTACTACAGGAAGGTAGAATGTTGCTACAAGAAGGAATAAAGGAACAAATTGTGCTAAAGCCCAAATTGGCAGTGCCTAAGAGAGACATAATCAAAATAGAGAACTCCAAGGCCATTAGGAAATCATCTAGGCCACAAAAGAGAATAAGAAGACAACAAAAGGAAAGAAGGCATTCACCATCAAAATAGAACTAAAACTGTAGTGATGAAAATAGGTTTTCTAAGAGGTCTTTAATCTCTTTCTAGCTTTTGTCCAAGGCCTAAAAGATGTTATAGAAATGGGAGAAAGGCATGGAAGTCAAGTTGAGGGCCTACCCTAGGCTCAGACTATCATTTCTGCTCAAAACAGGTTTAAACAAGGTTTCTTGTAGTACTACAGAAACCGCTAGGACATTCTGTAGTATATCTGTGTTTCATGTAGTTTACTACATGAAACACAGATATACTACAGAATGTCCTAGTTCTCATCTAAAGGCATTTTGAAGGTTTCAAAGGTGTCCAAATGGTGGAAAAAGGTAGCAAGAGGTTGGAAAAGGATGTGGAAGACCTTGCTAAACTAAAAAATATTCAAGAACCCATCTTGAATAAGGGGAAGAAGGCAGGCTAATGGTCTCAAGAAACACTGTGGTTTTTTTCTATGCACAAACAGTTTTGAAAAAATGAGTGAAAATGGAATGAAGGTTTCAAGGGAGAGGATATGAATGAAATGGATCTACAAGCCAACAAAGTTCACTTGAAAAGAGGAAAGTTGTGTTTTTTTTTCTTGAAAGGCTGTTAAACAATCATGAAACGAACAACTACATTTTTGTGCTTATCCTTATAGAACTTACAATCAAGATTCTCAGGGGAAAGGATTGAGGAATGCACAAGAGAGAGACCACCAGGGCCATGAATGAGGCACAATGAAGTCATTCAGTTGCTTAGAGGATGAGCAACACTTTCAACAGGGGGGTATGATGGGCCTCTAAATTAGACATAAATTAAGGCCCATGCCTCTAAATTAGGAATAAATTAAAGCCCAGCTGACCATCCTTCAGTATATTAAACCTCTCTTTTTTGCATTAGATGATGTATTTGTAACTTTAATATGTTGATTAGGAAGGTTTATGGATAACTTCATATTTGTGCCTAATATTATTTATTTTTTTGAAATATTGTGAGAATATTGGGCAGATTATGAAGATTTGGAGGAGGTAATCTAGGGAACTGCTCCCTACTATAGGAGGATCAATATTAAATAATAAATCAACAAGATATTCTAGAATTATGGCACAGATTGTGGAGCTACAATGATTGAGAAAATCTAGGAATGTGTTCCCTGCCATTTAATGCAGACTCCTAGTATTGGGAACCAGATCCACTAATCAAGGGATTTTGGTGGGGAAAGCTTCAACCTTTCACAGGGAATGATTCCTAATAATTTTTTATAAGTACCAAGTCAAATTTTCCTCTAGGGGTGGAATTTTATTAGTCTTATTGTGGAGAGAACTCATATTTTTGTAGCTCCACTGTCATTTCTTCCAGTGATGTAATTGTATTGATGAAAATAATGAAGATTGGTGCCATGTTCAGCTTCCAAGTCTTGGTATCTTCCATAGGACTCTGAGTTTCCTTGGGCTTGGCCATCCCAGTAGTCTCAGAGTCCTTTTGCATCATTTACTTTTCTTCTTTTCACTTCTTATTCACATACATCTCTTGTTCTTATCTTTTTTCTATTTATGCATTTAGTATTAATGGTTTCATGTTGTAGGATTGGGTTAAATGGTTGAAGTAAGTTATTTTGCAGGATCACAAACATTATTTCATCATTGGAACAACTTTGGAAGGTCATATTAATCATTGAGCTACTTGGATTAGCTTGCTTATTCCCAAATCTAGAGTTCTGGAAGCCCCTTGTGGAAAATAACAGTAATTTTCTGTTGTTTTTTAGAGCATGATAACGAGCTTAAATCAAGTTGATTACACATTCATTAGATCACAAAAACATTCTATTTAATAACAAAAATTATCCCATTTCATTTTCACTTGATTAGGTTAGTCATTTAATAGATGTACTATCTCACTAGTTCTTGAATTTCTAGATTTTAGACTAGTAATTTTCTATCATTTTTTTGCATGGGTTAACATAGGTATTTTTGAGTGATTCCACTTGGAATGGAGACCTAAGACATCCTAGTAAATAAAAAAAATTGTCCCATCCAACTTGGATTTGATTTGGTTGGTCATTCGGTGAATTATAACTCCCTATATAAAATATGTTGTTGATGCAGGTGCATCTCACCCTTTTCTTAATTAAAGAAAAATCCAAGTGGAGCGATGAAGACGTGGACCAGGGAAACTGAAGGAAGGGAGAAAAACAGAGGAAAGTCTGCTTTAACGCAGAAAAACAGACTTAAGGCGGATTTAAAGCGGATAAGTTTTAAAACAGATTTAAAGTGGCTTTAAAGCGGATAAGGGATACTTATCTGTCATGCATGCGTCTTTAGTTGGAGAAAACAAGGATAGGATCGATACTTCCAATCTAATACTTTTTATATAAATGTAATGTGATAGACGTAAGAAGGCATTAGTGAGACATATCTAGAGAAATATATAGTCAATTGTGAGTAGGCAGAATGTAATTGAGAGCAAGCTTGTCTCTAAGGATGAAATGCCTGGAATGTAAATTGTTCTGTCTAATATATGAAAATACGTTCTATTGTTGTGTATGCCAGTGTGTGTTGAGTTAATTCTGCGTCGTGAGCTTGCTGATCGACCATCGATCACTCAAAGGATCGATGGCGATCTAAGTTATCATTTCAATGTTGTATATGCGTTGGTATGTTTGTAGAAATGGTGATAGATTGTGTGTTGTTTTCAATTCCATTGCAAGAACTCCAGTATTAATGGAAATCAGGCAATAGATTTGACTGTGCGTTTGAACAGACTCGGATCAATATACATATCAGTTTTATAAGTGGAATCGGATCCGTGGAAATCATAAAGATTATTGGATGCTTAAATCTCGGGAGTTTTGCTTCGAATCGGAGTTGAATGAATCGGTGGACCTGCTGATGTCCACAGAGGCAGAGTATTATGTTTTAAAAAGAAGACAGCGCAATCTATACAATACTCCTGTGTTTTGTATGATGTGTAGCCACGATGTTTTTGACATATCTTATGTAATTGTGCGGTGGTTGTAAATGGCGTTCAAACGCTATGTGTTTTTAAGTAGTTTAAAGGAATGGCTCGATTTTAAAGAGATCCACGGTTGAATATTAAAAGTTTTAAAACGCTTCCGAAAAGACCGAGTGGGCCAGAAACCACAGTCCCAGGATAGAGATTCATATCTGAAAAAGGATTTTGGCTCACCCCAAGATCGCTTTTCATCAGTTGTTTCCTGTTGTAAACTATAAGAAACTTTGTAGTACTCTTCCGATGTGTATATACTTGCTCAGATTTGCTCAAAAATATTGGTTTTCGTCCCTTAGGGTTGAATCATGACCCCTAGGCTCCAAAATAAATTATTGGAGAAGACTAAAGACAACTTAGGACTTGCCTCTTTACCCATGCAAAACATTTCAGCGATTTGGGCTAATGAACAGATTTATGAAATAGATAATACAATGATGATTGCCACATCCAATGAACTTTGTTAATAGATATAAACTCTTTGAAATGTAATGGTTTACATTTATTTCACGACCTTTACTTTATGCAATTAGAATAGGTTTATTTCCTTGTATTTTCTTTTTTGCAATAGGTTAAGGTTTCCATTTTCAGCATTTCATTTTCTGCAATTAGTTTAGGATTTGATATCATTACATGCACTCCATTACATCATGACAATGAAGGAAGAACACATTGTATGATGCACATATAGTGCCGATACCTCTTAAGTTTGTAAGAACCCCGGGTTGATAATTAAAGTTGGTAGCCTTGGGAGTTGCAGCATTCTTGTTGCAATACCGAGGCTAATCACATACATGTCAATTTCATGTGTGTTCTTTATGCTTGTGGTTTATGTGCTTGTCGTGTATGCATGGTGGTGGTCATTGTTTCGCCAGATGGAAGTTAATGATGTTGTTGTTGGGATGTGTTTGTCATGAATCCATGACGGTTGTATATGTATTTTTTATGTATGTCAATGTCTATATGTCGTTATGCATGTATTGTCATGGTTAAGGTTGTTGTCCATAAGGTCATTGTATTCCTTTTAGGTCATCATGATGTTGTTGGTATGTTATGTTGTTGATGTGTTGGTTGAGATAAGCTAGGAGATGCAGATTATCAAAGTGAGGTTGCAACACTAGACATTGGGGTAAGAGAATATCGCCATACAGGTATTATATGTTTGGCATGCAGGTATGTTAGTTAATGGATTGTTATATGAATTAGGGTTATATATATGCTTGTCATTTTATTGTTGGTGTGGTTACATGCATGGTAGATGCTAGTGAATCAATGTGGTCATCTACACGTGTCGAATAGTCATGAATGATAGTAACTATTTATATGTATTGTTGTTGTTATTTTATGTTAGTTAACTTGATGATCATGTTATATGTTAGCTTGTTGATTGTTATATGATAGTTAACTTGATAATTATGTTATATGTTGCTGATGAGTATGTTATATGTTAACTTGTTGTTGTTATATGTTAGTTAAATTGATGATTAGGGTTATTTCATTAAGATTTTGATATTGTATGTATCGTGTTGACTTGGATTGTTTTATGTAGATGATTATGGTTATGACAATCAGGTATGATTCGACCTATTTGTGACATTGTGTTATGCTAATCTAGATTGACTGTGCATATGTGATTGTTATGCATGAATGGCAATTGCTTATGAGTTTATGATGTGAACATGTTAGCTAGTTATTGTTATGGACATAATGACCTTATCTATGTTTGAGTTGGTATATTGTGAAGTTATGTCATGCTAATCTAAATTGATTGTGCAGACAAGATAGCCTCCCCTGAGATACATTAAGGTATGAGTTTGCTTATGTCATATACTTAGTGCTTGATTGTTTGATTATGCAGAAATTTCTACAAATCTAGATTTGATACCATGTAGAAATTTCTACAAATCTAGCTCTGATACTATGTAGAAATTCCTTGTAGATTCAAACTACAGATTGTAATATGTTAAAAAAATTGAATTGAATCTACTCTATTCATCAGCGGAAACAATAATTGATCGATGAAATCATGAAGCATATAAGAGAAAGAATTCAATCATACATAACACAATGATTTTCTGGGAAAAGCAACAGTTAAAAACCCTTGCTATCTGTATATTGCATTAATAAGAAAATTTGGATGAATAAAATATTCTCTACTCAACCATGAGCTAAACTTGCAGAAGTATTTTCTATCCTCTACCTGATTGACTTCTTTTGGCCAATACTTAGCCAAATTATTAGCCTTCCAAGCTCCTACTTCCTTGTGTTGTTCCATTGGGGAATTAGCCTCTATTTAATTCAAGGACAAAATTAAATTAGGATTTTTCTTGATGCTATTTTTAACATTTCTTGTTGTTATTTTCAACACTCCCTCTCAAAAATAAAGGAATTCAAGTCTATCATGATCCAGTACCTTTGGAATGTTTTGCATGAAACTATTGTCACTATTGTTGTTGCTACTGCAACATCTACCAAAAAAAGATACAAACAAAATAAACTGAACCAAATGTGTCTGCAACTGTCTACTACGAAAATTGTGTTGCTGTTGACTTTTTTATTGAGCCTCCTACTCTATTGTTAACTCTTCTCTGCACTCCTCAGTATCTAATTGACACTAATCTTCCTACTACTGAATATTGTAAGCCCCCGTAGCAAGGTAATGATCCATGAGACAAAAAAAAAACCTCAATGGATCCTGCCCAAGTTTCTACACTCTTAGGACTATTGCTTCACATCACCCCACCTCACACCTGGAGGTATGATTTCATGTGCTCCCTTTGCCCACTTGGCTCGAAATTCTCCCCTACTAGAAGTCTCTACTTGAGTGGATGTCTCCACTCAGTTTGCTCTCTGCTTCTCCAATTGTGGCTGCTCCATAACTTTTTGAGGCTGCTTCTAAGGCTACATGTTGAGAGGTAATTCTTTCTCCCTCTCAACCACCAAGTATATAACCCTTGCCTTTCTCCTCAAGGCTTTGCATGTATGAGATAAATCTGATCTACTCATACTGATGTTGTTATTTCTCTGCTGCTTTCCACACTGCTTATGAAGCTAGTGCAATAATGAGTCTGATCTTACCATATCCAGAAGTACTAGCTTCCATAGGGTTTCTCCATTTGAAACTAGACTCCCTCTGAGTCTTGATCTCCCTATGGGAAATATCTTTGCTCCCTCCTGGCAACTTGCATTATCCTCCTACACTAGAAACTAAACTGCAAAGCTCTATGTTGGGAATCTCCTAACTGGAATAGCACCTGCATACTACATCTAGGAAATTCGCAATGTCTATATCTATAAGGACAACTTTAAATTCTCTCTGCTATCGTGATTTC
>APFE031522654.1:197889-230090 GCA_000404065.3 Pinus taeda | reverse complement strand
TCCATTGTTGTTTATAAGCATATTCCAGTGTTTTACATTAACGAAATGAAGTATTGTTTCCGTTGCATCTTTGTGTTTATGGTTATCTTTGTAATCTTTTGTGTTCCTGTTTAAATCTAGATCATTTGGCTTCCATACAATTGAATTGAAACTTAGTAGCACTAGTTATAACCATGCATGAGATCTTCCTTATCAACACACTACCCTAGGGATGGGAACCTATGTTTTCTTGGGTGGGCTATGCTGGTATCTCTATTGGGGCTATAGATGCTCGCTGGAAGTGGAGCAAGGCCAATGGCACTAGATTAGAATCTAGTGTGTAATCCTCCCACTCCTTCTATTGAGGTAACTTTTGATGGGGCATGTTGACATCTCCAATGGGGATATGAATGCTCATTGGTAGTGGATCAATGTCAATGGTATTGGACTAAGGACAATGCTTAATCCTCCCATACTGTGAATGTTATATTTGCTAAATAAATTGAAAGAAGGGCCTCTAACACGAAGAGCTAACAAGAATCTAGAGAGTTCCTCATCTCATGATAGTGGATGACTCTATTGGGGCTATGGATGCTCGCTAGCAAAGGAGCGATATCCAATTTTGGAAACTCGTGTTATGGACCCAAAAGGGAAACAAAACCCTGATAACTAACCTCCATAGTTTTGATCAAATCTATTCCAAAATAGATGTCCCTATTATGAATCATAATTAACTCTATGATTTTTGTCATTCCCTGATCATTAACTGTAAGTATGTGTGACTTATTATGGTGTTGAATGCTCTTACGAAGTGATACATTTATCATTTATGCTCATCTTCCTTAAACATTATCATAACTACATCGATACGCATAATATACAAACAAATGTATTTTATGTATGTAAATAATCATTGAACTTGTTAATTTATAGATACTGGGACCTCACATTTATTCATGTTTCGTTCTTTCTATCGATTCACTAAGCCTTTAAGATGCAAAAGATTTTCCTTTTATTATTTTTTGTCTCTTCACTTTCTTTTCTCGACTCCATGCACAATATAAAGGCTTCTAATCTATGTTCTTGATCTTCCGTAGGGGAGCATCATCCCCAGTTCGAGCCAAATGTTGTCACCAATTTGACCCCAATTAGATCTTGGCTCCTTTGGTCAGTTTTGCCTTTTGCCTTCTCTCATATTCTCATGATCGAAAATCGCTTCCTCGAAATTTCTTGTTTTCCCTGCATTAATTTGGTTCTTATAGTAACCATTGTAGCTTTTAGAAATTATTACATTAAATAAAAATTTGAAATTCTAACCTTAAATTAATTTTTTTACATAACAGACACCTAATTACAGTTTATAATTTTCATTAAAACAATCATTATTATTAGAATAATTACACAAAAGTTAAATATTAAAAAAAACAACTCAAATATAATTAATTAAAATTAAACATACATTATTAAAAAATAATAAATATGAATTAATTATAAATTAATCATAAATTAAATAACATAAAATTAAAATATAAAATTTAAAACAACACCCCATCCAAACCTAAACTCTTACCTCTGTTCACTTTAAAACTTTGTTGCACGAGTTTCTAGAACATGGAACGTTGAGAAAATTGAAGGTATGGGTTCAGGAACAATATGGGTTTTCCCAAAATTAGGAAACAACTAATCAGAGAGAGCGTATATTATATAATAAAAATTAAAATTAAAAAAATTAAAAAATTATTTAAACCTATAAATTTATACATATCAAAATATTTCAAAATTTCAAATCAATTAATATATATAAATAATAGATATATAATCTTTGTTAAATAAATTAATTCTTTGGTGCTCTTCCTGAGTCTCTCCCCTAGTATATATATATAAAAGTAATTCATTATCAGTCTCTGACACATGCATCTTTGAAATAATTTGGCTTAAAAATACAAAGGAATAATTTTACATATGTTTCTCTAGTTATTCTTAAGAGAAAAAACAAAGCAACTCTAATGTTTAAGCATTGACTACCACATACAATATGCACACACAATCTTTTGCAATATATATACATAAACAACAAAATAAATACTCATCAGCATGACATTCGAGATATCGCCCTTACGTCGAGGTGCCACACGCTTCCTTAACGCATCAAGATATTGCTCCAGTGTCTCAATTAAGGATATCAGTGTTAAGGATGTCTTTGGCATTTCTTCCTGCGAAGGTTTCAACATAAGGTCATGTTTTCTGGGCAGTTCAACATATTTCTCTACAGGCTTTGTATTCCCCAACCCCAGGGAACGTCGAAACTCCAAAAAAAACAGTCTTCAAAGCTCCCGGAACTTCCCCATCTCCCATTACAACTCCCATTGAAAAGGTAACATTCCAATACATTTCCAAATCTCCCAAGAGCGCGGGAACTATTGGAACGGGTTTCCCACCTCTCAAGAGCAATTCCAGTGTAACAAAGATTAAAACTCAATAAATATAAAGATGCATACCTCCTAATCCAAGGTATATTATACACCTTCAAAAAATACATTTGTTTAACATTCACAAACATAACGATAAACATTTCATTTATTAAAGCCATCGATCTCTAATGGCTCTCAACTTCCTCCCTCTCTACGGACCAAATAAGATTATATTAAAAAACACACACATATATCAATTTAAATTAAAATATGCATATGTATTTATTTATTTAACTAAAAAATTATATTATATATATAATATTTATTTGAAACTCAAGTATATCATATTGGATTATTGTATAGGCTTTTAGAAACTTTGAAAGTCATGTTAAGTTAAAATCTAAAACTATATAATTAATTTTATGTTTAAATTTGAATTGAATGTTATATATTTTTAGATTTGCATTATTTTGAATTCATAATTTTGTTTCTAATGGGCAAAAGAAGGTTGTGCAAGATTGTGGGAGGAGCATTGAAATTTCATGGCAAATTTTGTAGAAATGCAAGCGTTCAAAAGGGACAATCACATTCAATTTATTAGATTTAATATTTTGGATTTTATCTTGCGTTTCTCGAAAATACGTTCACGCTAAATACATTATTTTGTGAACTAATATTTTATACAGTGGGAAAATTTTATTAGGTCTTACCTAAGGTTAAAAAAAAAAAATCATTAATAATGTACGTGAGATAATGAGGAGAACATTATGAAAGGTGAGTTATATTTTAATTTCATTTATTATAATGTTTTATATTAGAGAATTAATTATTATCTTTTCTTTTAATGCGGGAATATTACTCAAAGGATTTTAATGTGAAGAATTCAAGTGGGAATTTATTTAAATGTTGAAATATGTATTAATCAAAATAATAATTATCAATGTAATTTTGTTTGGAAGTTAGGAGAACTAAAAATGAAACGAACCCCCGAACATTTAAAAGAAGATGTACAATATTGTTCGAGGGATTTTTTTGGGAAGATTGAAGGATGGTGGTTCATCAGAGATGAAGACTTATTCTTTTTAAGGCCATCATGTACTTGCTACAGTGGTGTTGTTCATTGTGACTGTGATGATTTTATCTAATAATATCTATTTCTTTGTTTTCTTTCTGTGCGTTATTTTTATGTGAGGTTTTATTAACTGGTTCATTGGCAAGTTATTGATATAACATGATTATTCAATAATATTGCATGCAATAATGATTTATATACTTGAATACTTTTTATTTAAAGTTTTTAAATTATATTTGAATTTATTTGTCGCAGAACAAAACTCTAACAGTACATGTTATTTAGGGTTTTATTTGCACATAAATTTAAATACCATAAAACCAGTTCTCCTATTTTATTCTTTATTGTTAATTTATTTTTCATTTTTCTATTATATTGGTAATATGTGGTGATTAGCAATGCTTTGACATGATCAGATTGATTAATCTCCCACACATTAAAATTGGTTTAGTTTTCCTCCAAAAGTTACTATTTAGAAAAATTAAATCAAATAGTTTAATTTCTTTGTTGCATGATGAATAATAATAGCACTTGATGCCATATTATTTCAACTACAACAATTCTAGTAAATGCATTTAAACCAATTTTTTTCAATTTCTATCTTTTCATTTTATTTCTATTTTTAATTTTTACTAACCTCTGTGTTTTGTGAGAAATATGATATGTTAATTAAAACATCATTTAGTCATAATGATATATTATTTTTAATAAGTTTTCACATGTAATATGCCTACAACCTCTATTTCCTAAAAAACATTATTTATTTAAAATACTCTTTATTCAATAATCTAGCCTAATTATTTGTTAATTAGACAATCTATTTAATTTACATTATTCTACAATGACTATTCAATTTTGATTATCACTAGGGATTACACCCTGTGGTGAAAGGGAGGCCAACCGTTATCACCTAGAGCGGGAGGATCGAGAATCCTCAGTGATGTGGCTTTAGGGTGTCTTATCTTTTGGCGTTGTTGTTGGGGAACGAAGGTATAGTTTTCATTTCCTTTGGTAACTGAATTAATTGGTTAAATCTATGATTCATTGGTGGATAGGGTCATAGTTGTATGTGCCTTATAGTGTTTAAGGTAAATCTTTCTTATTTATTTGTTTTCCTGATGACTCCTTAGTTTAATTTTATTGTTGGTTTTGTTTCAATGGAGGTTTCATGGATTTCTTCACATTTTTCTCCTTTGAATTTTTCTAATATTGCAGATTATCTACATGATTTACCTGATATAGATATATGGGATGCTTGCCTTCCCCGTTTTTGAAATGATGAAGGGAATAATCCGACACAACACCTCAAAGACTTCCACGACAACATTCTAAAGATGGGAGTACACCATGAAGATGTTCTAATGAAGTTATTCATGATGTCCTTGGAAGGTGACGCTCTGAAATGGTACAGAAGTCTCCCTCTTGTTACAATTTCCTCTCTCAAAGATTTTCATACAAGTTTTCGCGATTATCATAGATGTATGTATCCTATAGGATTTCTTGAATTTGAATGTTGCGAACATAATAATGATAATAACATTGAAAATCAATATGATGACAATGATGAAGACACTTAAATGGATTATGAATCTGAAATAGAAAGCAACATTAAGGAATCTAGCTTTGAAAATGTTGGACACCTAATTCTCTAAGGGCTATGGTGTGGAAGTTAAAATGTCAAAGGAGTCCAAGTGACTTTGGAATATGAATCCAACAATCATAATAATGTATTATAAATGTACATCTAAGTTAATAGTAAAATGAAATTCATGGTTTTATTACTCATGTGTGCTCACATTCCATGTGTGTCTAACATGGTATCAGAGCCATGGTGTGTGACATTTGTAAACCAATGCTCTCCTCGTGGATTTTATGCAATTCCGAGTGTTTGTTAAAATAAAGGTTGTTACCTTTGTCAGTTTTTCCATTCCTCTGTTGTGAGAAGATCAGTCCCTGCGACTGCAAAGAAGAATATTGTCAGACATGTCCCTCTCTACCAATGCAACACCTAACACTCTCCATGGCTATCTATTGTTGTTGACATTCCTTGCTGCAGAATACAATGTCTCCTCTGTACATGTAGATGTCCTGACCATTACTTAGATGACGGTTACAGAGAATACAAGAATCCAAGAAATGTGTAGGCTCTATGGGCTTATTTGAATAACTATAACAACTTATAATTCCAGACCCCGTCATAAAACCATAGGAATCTGGAATTGTGAAATCTTCCAGCCCAATATGTGACATGCTTAGAGTGTGATTCATGGGTGGAGTCAAAGGATGATTTCCCATCATTAACACTATACATTTGACTCGATTTGGATCTTAAGTTTTGGCAAACGTTTATATTTCAACGGGTATGTATCCTTCGAATTGAGCAATTTAATTGCGCTAGTATCCGGAAGGGTGTTTCTCCTACCTCTTGGGTTTAATTGCGTGCTTTAGCAAAGGTTATAGATTGGGTAAGAGGTCCAATATTTTCAAAAATTGCATTTGCAGGGATGTTTATCTAAGGTATTAAAGTTTCTCAATGAAGCTAAGCGGTGACCCGATCAAAGGACGCAACGGTTAACAAGACAACCAAAACAAAGCGTCCAAGTTACATACAATATCAACTGAATGAGGTTTATGGGTATAAAATAATTTTCGCATGCCTTTTATATTATTCTTGTTCATTGAAGGGCTCTCTCGAGTGTGATCAATTTTTTTTTCTCTGCACATCAATGGCTTATTAGCCACAAACAACTACAAGACTGTTCAAAGTAGCTAGAAGTTTCATGAAGGTTGAGTGTTATTCTATTTTCCAAAAGTTAGCCAAGGAGAAGACCTTGACAATATTTATGAGAATTTTTTTTTTATTAATTTTATGCCAGTGTTTTTTGCTTACTATGTTTACCCAAGTGATGAATGCAAATAATACTTTACGCATAATTCAATCGAATCTTATTTTTTTAGAAAAATTGGTGTTTAACATCATTGTTTAAAACTTAGTCTCATTTATTCAAACTTAAAATAGACGAAAATATTTAATTAATGTGGGTGTGAGATCTCCAATGATTGTCCCATTTATATTAATATTAGGAGCAGATTGTTTTCTTTGAAGAAAGTGCCAAGTTTGAAGAATATTGGTTCATACCCTAGTCAAAGTGTTTATATATATGAGCATTCAAGTCTTGTCCGTGACATAGTGCGACAAGTGTTGAAGTTTTGATAACCATCGTTGCTGCTTTAAAAGTGTATATGATGCATGATTTTATAAGTTCGCATGTCAGCATTGGTTATTGTATCATTGAAGTCCAAGGGAACCACAGAGTTCAGGTTTCTATCTGCAACCATACTTAGCACAAACTAAATTTGCAGATTTGATACTCTGGAAAGCTTCTCTATGTATTAAAATATTGATGCTCCTCTAAATTACCACAAGTTCAATAAGTATTGCAGAGTGATATTGTTACTCCTATTGGTATACAGTGTTCATAAGCATTAGAGATTGTTTATATTCTTTAAAGTTGCAGTTGTTTGGCATTGTGCGAGATATTTGTTCATAAGCAAGTGCAACATTGTTATGAAATGGATCGACTTGATGATACATTAAAGAAATTGAATAGATTAATTTGTTCCACTATTGATGGGATGGTAAAAGTTAGTAAGGAAACTCTTTTTAACATTCAAACTTGCTTGCAAAATGCACAAGAAAACATTGAATTTTTGCAACTAGTATCTTAGTTCCAACAATATTAGCTTCAACATATTTGTCACTCTAAAAAAAAAAATTGCTCAAAACAATCCTCTGTTCAAGGTTAAAAAAAACACCCATCAACAACCAGTAAGTGGTGAAATTAGTAAGGTTGAGGTTGATTCACATTCAGTGCCTAATTAACGAGAAGATTTGCAGAAAGAAGTAGAAATTCATCATACACTTCCCAAGCCCATCGTCAAAGCTTGGGAAAATATTCTCCATAACAAGCACATATCTGGTCTTAGATATGACAAGGATGTGTCCTTTCATATTCCATATTACTCAAAGCCCATCCAATTTCAGAGTGCTATATTTATTCATGACAGTTCACCTTCAATTGTTCAAGATTCTAGTCCTCTTCCACAGCAACAACAACAAAGTGTTATATGCCAAAATTGTGACTGAGTTGGTTATATGAAAGATCATTGTTTTGATCTTCATCCATGTGAACATTGTCACAAAACCACTCATTCTTCACATGGATGCTTCATAAACAAACCTCCTGCAAGACCAACGATTCATCTTGGATGGACTGCTTCTTGGCAATGGGCTTCAAAAACCAAGACGATATTTCAATCATATGTCAGAATCTCTTGTAGAATATTAAAAGGTCTTGCAGTTGAGTTTTCTCCATCTTCTCGCCTTGTATATGATAGGGAGGGAAGTGATGGTCATCTAAAAGCTTCAAATCCACGTCAATCGATCCCGAGCCACAACCTGCCATACTAGATTCAGAGTTGTAGCTAGAGACAAAGCATGCCTTTAGTTGTTGTTCAACCTTAAACCATATATGCGGCGTTGAGACCTCCCTTTCCAGGTTGAGCTTCTCCCTCTTCAAATAATTGGGGACACTTCCTTTAGCAGAAGACTTTAGCTTCTTGTCAGTTTTGGAAGAGTTCCAGGAATTTCATTAAGCATTTTAGAGTTGGAGGTCATCCTTAAACCACCGCAGGTTGAGACCTCCCTTTTCGGGTTGAGGTTCTCCCTTTTTACGTAGGTTGCAGGCCTCCCTTTTCCATGTTGAAGGTCTCCCTCTTGAAATCATTAGGAGCACTTCCTCTAGCAAAAGACTTTAGCTTCTTGGCAGTTTTGAAAGAGTTCTAGGAATTTCATTAAGCATTCCAGTGTTAGTAGTCATCCTTAAACCACCACCTTATGCCAACATTTCAGAGAGCACATTCAACCAAGTGATGCCATGTATTTTTGCACATTTTTTATTACAACTCTCTTCTTGGACTCATACATATGTAAAAATTTCACCTGTAGAACAAACCGATATATGCAATGTCCTAAAGAATAATACTTGTTCTACTTCTACAAAACATTAAGCGGAAGCATAATCGAAATCATGAGCAACATCAAGTAGAAACATGCATAACTGATCAAGAGAATTAATCACACATAACACAAGACATATCCGGGGTAAAGCACCATCATAAAACCCCCACCATGTATTATCAATAAAGTGGAAATCCTCTACACAATACAAGAAGAATTAGCCCTCAAGCTATTCAGTTCTCAATGAACTATGAAGATATGTCTCATAAACCAACCAAGCCCTATTTATATAGGCTTTCCCTATGGTACTTACATAGTTTTCTTACGAAATAATAGCAAAAACATATGCTATTAATTCCAACATACCAAAAACAACTAATGGTCCAACTATGTATTCTTTGAGAACACTAGTTCCTCAACCATGCAAAAACTACTTACTAGAAATAGTTAAGCATCTGATAGTACATTGTCCCACATCTGATCTCAACGGGGTCTCTGACAGAACTGACATGCAATAGTTATCCATGAGTGAATCCTTAGTTATTTAAAATAGTAGTTGTCACATGCATGCAAGCATTAACAAACTATATTTTATTATTTTAACAACTTGTTAAAATAATCCAACTGGACTTGACTAGTTAGAACTAAGTCAACTGATTCTCTCATTATAGAACTCATGCTTATTCCCTCAATCAGTGGAGGGACCTATGTGCATGCCACAAAGACTTCAAATTCGAATTTCCTTAATTAATTAACTCAACTAAATTAATTAATTAATATTTCAAACTTTTGTTAAGACCAAAATTAATTTTACTTCCTATAGATAGACTAGGGACTACTATAAATAGGAAGGGACCCAGAAATGTTATTTTTAGAACTTTCTATTTTTAGCAGTTTCACCTCTCACCCAATGTGGCCAATGACCTCACTGGACAAACTACTATTTTTAGACATGCTATTTTTAGTAGGTCTATTTTTAGCACATTCTAAATTTAGCATTTCTTGTTGCACACTTTTCAACACTCCCTCTCAACAAGAAAGGGATTATCAGCAACCCCGATCCTGTCTATGTGGAACTCAAACTTGCCCTTTGACAATGCCTTTTTCAAAATATCTGCATCCTGTTCCTCGGTCGAAATATATTGCAACATCATGATCCTCTTGACCACCCATTCTCATAGATGATGATAACGGATATCTATATGCTTGGACCTATCATGAAACACTGGATTCTCAGAGAGTTTAATGCAACTCTTATTATCACAATATATCACCGTCAGATCCATCATCTGACCAAACAATCCCACTAAGATCTTCTGCATCCAGATGGCCTCACATGCAGCCTGACTTGTTGCCATGTACTTTGCCTCCGCTGAGCTAAGTGCAACTGATCTCTGTTTTTGGCTATACCAAGAAACTACAACTGACCCAAGGTTGAAGATCCCTCTAGAAGTGCTCTTCCTGTCTAATGGACTACCTGCCCAATCTGCATCTGTGAAGCCTTGGAGCTTCACTCCCTCTGTCCACTTGTACAATAATCCATAATGTGTAGTGCCTCTGAGATATCTCAACACATGCTTTGCCACCTTCCAAAATAACTTGGTTGGTTGAACCATAGCTTGACTCGGATGGTTCACTGCAAAGCATAAATCTGGTCATGTGTTCACTAGATACATGAGTGAACCCACAAGATCCTCCTTCCTCTAGTTACCTGCTAGAGGAGTCTCCATGGGCTAGCACATATCCATGTGGAAGTGCCTTAGTATCTCATTGGCATACTTGCCTTGAGAAAAAAATACTTCCCCATCTCTCTGCTACACCTCCATGCCTAAAAAGTAGTGCATGAGGCCCATGTCCTTCATCTCAAACTCTCTTGCAAGATCCTTCTTGCAAGACTTGATCAACTCATCATCACCTGTCAAAATCAGATCATCAACATAAAGTACAATCATCAATAGCTTACCATCTACAATGATGTGGTAGACGTTTGCATCCGCTTCACTCTTGGTGAAGCCCAACCCAGTGAAATAGTTGTCGATCCTGGTATACTAAGCACGGGGTGCTTGCTTCAGCCCATACAATGCTTGCTTGAGCCGAAACACATGTGACTCACGATCGAAGGTCTCAAAGCCTTCGGTCTTCTCAACGTATACCTCTTCCTTAATCTCCCCATTAAGGAAAGTTGTCTTCACATCCATATGATGGATCTTCCAACCCATCTGTGCTGATAGTGCTAGAATCGACTTGATCGATGAGTACCTTGCAACAGGAGCAAAGGAATCATCGTAGTCAAACCCCTCAACCTGTGAGAAACCACAAGAAACAAATCTTGCCTTATGTTTCTCAATATTGTCATCAGCTGCTTGCTTTACCTTGTAAAGCCATCGGGAAGTACCACTGACTTGTCCCCCAGTCTAGGAACAACACCCCATACACTATTCCACATGATAGAATCATACTCCTCTACCATCACATCCATCTAAACTGGCTGCTGCACTGCCTCCTCAAAAGAAGAAGGCTCGGTCGCTACACACTCCCCAACTAGGGCCATGTAGCCAGTGTATTTATCGGGAGATCTCCTCTGTCTACGATGAGAGGATGGCTTCCCCACATTCTCTCTCATATCCTGCATCAATTTGTCAGCTTCCCGAGAGCGTTTCTACCCCTCTCTGGAAGACTCTCCAGTAGTGGTGATCTCCACCACTAGAATCTCTACATGCGGCTGCTCCGCAGCATCAGGAGGCTCCTCCTCCTTAGGAACTAATAGTTCCTCATCATCACCATGCAACGTGAGCTCCCTCTCAAAGTGACTCTCGCATGGCTCGCTACTCATCAAAATTCAGATCCCTGTGCACTATTGTCCTCTGACTGGCAGGTAGAAACACCTGATAGTGGTAAGGTGTATCCATATACCCCACAATTATTTCCAACCCAGCTGTTGGGTCTAGCTTCTTCAAAGCATCTTTGGTCACATTATAGTAAACAAGTGATCCAAATATATGGAAGTGACTCACATCTGGCCGCTTCCCTGAAAAAGCCTCTATAGGTGTCTTCATCCCCAAAATTCGATGAGGACTTCTGTTATGAAGATACACTGTTGTATTGCATGCCTCAGCCCACAGATGAAGTGGTAGGCTTTGGTCCTGTAGCATCGCTCGAGTTTCTCCCACAATAGATCTGTTCTTCCTTTCAGCCACCCCATTCTATTGTGTGTTATGAGGTGCCGTGAGTTCCTGTTTAATTCCTTCTGAAGCACGGAAGTATTTAAACTGTTGGGAAACATACTCTCCACCATTATCACTCTGCAAGGCCTTTATCTTCCTCCCTGATTCTTTCTCTACCAAAGCTTTGAACTCACAAAACTTCAAGAAGGTTTGATCCTTCTTTTGCATGAAGTAGATATAACATCTACGAGAAAAATCATCTATAAATATAACAAAGTACCTTTTCTTCGCGGTGGAGGTTGTAGACAAGGGCCCACATACATCTCAATGAACTCGATCCAGAACTACTTCTGCTCTACCATCCTGATCATGAAAGGAATCCTTCGCATAATTACCCAGAGTACAACCTTTGCATGTGCTTGTCTGCTCCAATTTGCACTTCGGTAATCCAGTAGAAATTTGTTGCATGATCTTCAAGGCCCCATGATGCAAGTGGCCTAGTCTTCTATGCCATGACTCAAAATATCTTGGCCATGCACCTCTTCTACCTTGGAACTGAGAGCAACACAATCTTCTACTTGTAACTTGTAGAGATTCTTAATTCGAATCCCAATCTGTTTGGTCTGTCCAGTGCCGATATGCCTTAAGAAAACCTTTCCCAAACTAAAGACTACATCATAGCCTTTATCCTCAAGCATAGCAATAGGCACAAGATTCTTTTTCAACCTTGGTACATACATAACATTAGGAAGAGTGAGGGGAGAACCATGCTCCCTTTGAAACATAACTGTACCTCTACCCGAGACAATACTTTCCATCATCACCCATCTTGATCTGTATCTAGAGATCCTTCTCCTCGAAAGTGCTGAAAAGATTCTTGTCACGTGACATGTGGAAAGAAGCTCCACTGTCCAAATACCAAACACATCCCATGCAGGATGAAACCATGCATGCAATAAGCAAGAAATCCATCTCAAACTATGAAGCTAGTGCATCACCATCATATTCCTTGGAGGAACCTTTCTTCTTGGACTTCCTCTTTGGGCAATTATTAGCATAATGACCCAACCCATCACCATCACATTCCTTGGAGGAACCTTTCTTCTTGGACTTCCTCTTTGGGCAATTATTAGCATAATGACCCAACCCATGACAATGAAAGCATCTCACCTTCAACTTGTCAAACTTATTCCCTCATTGAGAAGACTTGGAATGGGATGTCTTCCCTTTCCCTTTCTTAGCTTTAGAGGCTAAAGCCAAGTTCTCTTCATCATCATGTTTTGATGAAGAAGCTCCATCCTTGGTGCTCCGTTTGATCTCCTCCTGCATCAAATCCGACCATAGTCGTTCCCAATCTATCAGTTTGTCCCTTCCCTTCCTCATCAGCTGTAGTGACTCCTACGCCTGTAAGCTCATCTCTGCAGGTGGTGAGCTTGTTCAAGAATGTAGAAATATAGTCACCCTTCTCACACTTGATCTTTCGAAGCTTTTCCTTCAGTGCCAACTTCCTTTGGTCACTGCTGTTTTGATATAAATCTTTCAATGTTTTCCACATTGCAGACAAAGACTCCTTCCCATGGAGGCTTGAGACTATGTGATCTTGAACACCCTCCAAGAGAATTCTCCTAGCTCTATCCACACACTTACCCCATTCCACCAGCTCAGTCTTGTCAGTAGGCTTAGGGACTTCTTGATCAATGAAATCCTTAAGACCATTATCTTCCAAAATCGCCTCCATGTGATCCTTCCAAGCTATATAGTTTGAGATGCCATCAAGGGCATACTCAAGCCTCAAACCATTGAACGCCGTCGATGAAATAGATGTGATAAGAACTTGAGATCTATATCAAGAATAAGAAACTTCGAATTCCTCCTACTAGTATATTGTTCTTTCTTGATCACCTGTGCTCTGATACCATATAGAGATTTCACCTGTAGAACAAACCGATATATGCAATGTCCTAAAGCATAATACTTGTTCTACTTCTACAAAACATTAAGCGGAAGCATAATCGAAATCATGAGCAACATCAAGTAGAAACATGCATAACTGATCAAGAGAATTAATTACACATAACACAAGATGTATCCAGGGGAAAGCACCAGCATAAAACCCCAACCATGTATTATTAATCAAGTGGAAATCCTCTTCAAAATACAAGAAGAATTAGCTCTCAATCTATTCAGTTCTCAATGAACTATGAAGATATTTCTCATGAACAACCAAGCCCTGTTTATATAGGCTTTCCCTATGGTCCTTACGTAGTTTGCTTAGGAAATAATAGCAAAATCATATGCTATTAATTCCAACATACCAAAACAACCAATGGTCCAACTATGTATTCCTTGCGAACACTAGTTCCTCAACCATGCAAAAACTACATACTATAAATAGTTAAGCATCTGATAGTACATTGTCCCACATCTATTCTCAACTAGGTCTCTGACAGAACTGACATGCAACAGTTATCCATGAGTGAATCTTCAGTTAGCTAAAATAATAGTTGTCACATGCATGCAAGCATTAACAAACTATATTTTATTATTTTAACAACTTCTTAAAATAATCTAACTGGACTTGACTGGTTAGAACTAAGTCAATTGATTCTCTCATTATAGAACTCATGCTTATTCCCTCAAACAGTGGAGGAAACTCATGTACATGCTCAAAAAGACTTCAAATTCGAATTTCCTTAATTAATTAACTCAACTAAATTAATTAATTAATATTTCAAACTTTTGTTAAGACCAAAATTAATTTTACTTCCTATAGATAGACTAGGGACTACTATAAATAGGAAGGGACCCAGAAATGCTATTTTTAGAACTTTCTATTTTTAGTAGTTTCACCTCTCACCCAATGTGGCCAATGACCTCATTGGCCAAACTGTTATTTTTAGACATGCTATTTTTAGCAGTTCTATTTTTAGCACATTCTAAATTTAGCATTTCTTGTTGCACACTTTTCAACAACATACCCCTTCAGAGTAAGGGGGAAATGTTTGACACCTAATCCTCTAAGTGTCATGGTGTGGAATTTAAACAGTCAAAGGATTCCAAGAGACATTGGAAGATGAATCAGATAGTCACAAGAATGTATTATAAATGTACATTTTTGTTAATAGTAAAATGCAATTCATTGTTTTATCACTCATGTCTGCTCACATTCCATGTGTGTCTAACATAAAACCTTGAAAACCAACCTTCTATCACATTTATTAATGAAAATGATGTGTTGTCAAATCTTGAAGATCATGAACAAGTTACTTCTTTTTCTTTAACATAATGTCATACAACACACTTATGCTTAAAGAAATCTTCAGATTCAATAACTCGACTCTTATCTCTCTTTGATTTCATGTTTAGAAGGGGATAATAATGAAAATGATAAATGAGAGGTTACATCTGAAATATTTGATTCAACATCCTACTAATCAGACATTCTATTACATATTCATAAAGGTCCTCAACAACAACTCATAAACAAAGATATTTTTCCACCTATTGATCCTATTTTTAAACTTTTTTGTGATGAAACAGGGAAGCTATTACATGAACTTATATTTGATATTTTGGCTCAATTTCATCTGGTGTTCATGTTGACCTTTCCCAACCAATTGTTTATGATCGGTATGATGATGAATTGAATCATGAAGTAGGCTTACAATCTGATCATGATTTTAGTTCTTGTTTTGAACATACTTTTGATATTTTTAACACTTGTGAGAATGAGGACTATGATAAATTAATTGAATCAATATTTCTGCAACTTGTTTATGATAACTATGAGGAAAATGAATCTATAAATGAAAATGAAATTAAACATATCATTCTTTCCTTTCATCTCCTCCTATAACCGATGTAATAACCTATAAGGTAATCATGATTTGAATTCACAACTTTTAGAACATAAGTCTCATAATGAGGAAAATGCAGTTTCTCTTGTTTCTTTGATGACAATTTCAATCGAAATTTTGAGGTTGTTGCATCTTACAATGACAATGCTTTTTATTTACAATCTCTTTCACAACATGCTACAAAATTGGATCATGGTACTATTAGCTTTGATTTGAAACATGTTGACTTTTTCAAAGAATTCCCTTTACCTGTTTTAAATCATGATGTTGAAGAATCTTGTGGGACTAACTATATCACCATTTAAGAAAGCAATAAGAAGCCCTCCTATGAAATAATTGTTGAAAATTTCACGCTTAAAAAATTTAATCATTTAAAATTTCAAATGGGATATCATGACTTAGTGGAGGAATGGATGAATAAAGTTTTTAAAAGAACATCAATCTCATGCTGGTTTTATATCTACTCTCTTCTAGGGAGCATGTTAGTTGATGAAACTTACTCTGTGCTTCCTATATTACAGTTTTGGTTAAGAATGGAGTCCAATGCTAGGAAGTTAGCCATTGATAAAATTTATGTTTGGTTACACTGGATTTTCGACTTTTTTGATAAATATTGTCATTGAAACACATTGTATATAAATAATGTACATAAATAAACTTTTATGCCTCTTAGGATTATAATGAATAAAGATAAAGTATTTTACATCTTGAAGAGTCTTTATGTGATCAAAGCAGAATGGAAAACATACACATGAGGCCTTAGTATGAAAACAACGTAAACTTTGAAACAAGAACTATAAACTCAAAACGAGAACTCTAGCCCAAAAATTCCCCAAAAACATGAAAAATCAACTCGAAAATGAAAAATGCTGATGATGGAATAACACTTTTTTTCGAGGGTAAATTTTCAACAATTTTTAAAAATGGTAGTGAAAACCAAATTTTTGTGCAAAAATTATGCAAAAAACACCCTCAAAACGAAAATTGTTGATGTTGAAATAATGGTTGTTGTTTTTGTTGTTTTTTTTTAGGATAAATTTTCAACATTTTGAAATAATGGCGTAAAAGATTTTATCAAGACTCCGAAAAACATTAAAATTTCAAAATAACAATGAAAACAAAAAATTCATTGAAAAAACATTATAAAAATAAAATAAATATACAAACAAAATTAAATAACAAAAAACTTTTATTAAAATTAAAGAAAAACCATAAAACAAAAAACAATTAATAAGATAAATGATAATTATTAAAAAAAAAAAATTGTCCTCTTAAGGCCCCTTGGGCGGGCTCAATCCGATTCTCAGAAGTGGGTTGAGCCCGCCCAAGGGCCCAGGTGGCCACGGCCCTGGGCAGGCGGAGCTGCACGCAGGACGCCCTAAAACCACATCACTGAGGATTCTAGATCCTCCTGCTCTAGGGGATAAGGGTTGACCTCCCTTTCACTATAGGGGGTAATTCTTCGTGATAATGAAAATTGAATAGTCGTTGTAGAATAATGTAAATAAAATAGATTTTCTAATTAACAAATAATTATGCTAGATTATTGAATAAAGAGTATTTTAAATTTTTAATATATTGTCTAGGTTGTTTAGAAACTATTTGAAATCTTTGTTAAAGTGAAAATCTGAAACTTATAATTAAATTTTCATTTTAATTTGAAATTGACACACACACACACACACACACACACACACACACACACATATATATATATTTCAAATTTGCTTTATTTTGAATTCATAATTTTCTTTCTAATGGATACATAAGATTGTGCAAGATTATGGGAGGAGCATTGAGACTTTGTGGCCAATTTTGTAGAAATGCAAGAAATAAAAAGGGAAAATCACACTAAATTTATTAAATTTAATATTTTGGATTTTATCTTGTGTTTCTATAAAATGCATTCATGTTAAATACATTATTTAATGGCCTATTGTTTTATATAGTGGGAAATTTTTTTTGGGCCTTACCTAAGGTAAAAAAAAGAAAAAGAAAAAAAAAAGAATCATTAATAATGTACGTGAGATAATGAAGAGAACATTATGAAGGGTGGGTTATATTTTAATTTCGTTTATTATAATGTTTTATATTAGATAATTAATTATTATCTTTTCTTTTAATGCAGGAATATTACTCAAAGGATTTTAATGTGGAGAATTCGAGCGGGGATTTATTGAAATGATGAAATATGCAATATATTTGATCAAAATAATAATTATCAATGTAATTTTGTTTGGAAGTTACGAGAACTAAAAATGAAATGAACTTCCATATATTTAAAAGAAGATGTAGAAGATTGTTCGAGGGACTATTTTGGGAAGATTAAAGGATGGTGGTGCACCAGTGATGAAGACTTATTCTTTTTAAGGTCATCATGTGCTTGCTATAATGGTGTTGTTCATTGTGACTGTGAGGATTTTATTTAATAATATATATTTCTTTCTTTTCTTTCTGTGTGTTATTTTTATGTGAGATTTTTTTTACTAGTTCATTGTGCAGATTATTGATATAACATGATTATTCAATAATATTGCATGTAATAATGATTTAAATACTTGAATACTTGTTATTTTTTATTTTTTTTTAATTATATTTGAATGTATTTGTCGCATAACAAAACTCTAACAATGCATGTTATTTAGGGTTTTATTTGCACATAAATTTAAATACCATAAAAATAGTCCTCCTATTTTATTCTTTATTGTTAATTTATTTTTCATTTTTCATTTTTCTATTGTACTCGTAATATGTGGTGATTAACAATGCTTTGACATGATCAAATTCATTAATCTCCCACACATTAAAATTGGTTTGGTTTTCCTCCAACATTTACTATTTAGAAAAAATAAATCAAATAGTTTAATTGTTTTGTTGCGGGATGAATAATAATAGCACTTGATGCCATACTCTTTCAACTACAACATTTCTATTAAATGCATTTAAACTAGTTTTTACTAACTTCTGTCTTTCCATTTTATTTTTATTTTTAATTTTTACTAACCCTTATGTTTTGTGACAAATGTGATATATTAATTTAAACCTCATTTAGTCATAATGATTTTTATTTTTAATAAGTTTTCGCATGTTATATGCCTACCACCTATATCTCCTAAAGTTCATTATTTATTTAAAATATTATTTATTCAATAATCTCGCCTATTTATTTGTTATTTTAAAAATCTATTTGATTTACATTGTCATCAGGGATTACACCCTGTGGTGAAAGGGAGGCCAGCCCTTATCACCTAGAGCAAGAGGATCTAAGATCCTCAATGATGTGGTCTCAGGGTGTCCTTAGTTACTGGGACAATTTGAGCACCAACAAGACCTTCACTTGCAGAACGCCAAACCGACCAGCCCAACAAAGGATCCTCATAGGGATATCGCCCTCAACCGCCCTACTAATAGTTCTGACTAAGAAATTGTGTAATGTATTGTTTCAAATCTTTATTACCCCTATTTAAATTTTGTCATATCTATACTACTAGGATAATAAGGGTATTGGCATAGTATGGGGATTTTGATGTCTATGGTCAAGGATAGATAATTACAATATGACACTCCAGAGGTCCATGAACAAATTAGCAATGTAATTCTCCTAGGTATTTGTCACGGCTGAGTGCGAATTTAATACAAAATGTACTCATTCTTGTTGAAAAAAATCTCGTTAAACTATTGTGGTGCATATAAATCCCTAGGTTGGATGCTATGATTTAAAAGGAGTCTATATGTCTTAGAACTAATGAATTTTGTATATGGCATATTAAGATATTTTGTGGATTTCTATATTGTATGATGGGTCACTGCCTTTTTTGGTTATGGTCCAATACTGAAATCTTGCATCACATGTGCCAGGAATGGCAAAACAAGGTGATTGAAGTTCTTGATACTTGGAGCCTGAGAATACAAAGTAATGGGCTAGCATTCCATCTAACAAGCCTTGATATTTTATAAGAGAAAAAATGGAAATTTTTCAAAGGGAGGAGGCATTAGTTTTATCGTTGAGGTTTCCCCCAATCCTAATAAAAATTACCTAATCACGGTGATCAGCGTTAATCTTGCACCGCTCCAAGTGCTAATGGTGCCATCTATGGAAATTGGCACAAGAATGACAAAAGGAGCAGAGATAACAGGAGTGTAGGAAAGGAAAATTAACTTTAATTAATGAGGAATTCCATGTCATATTTCACCAAGGTTTCCATAAGGTCCCAGTGGGAGTTGGAATGTTGACATAAGGTGTGGGATGGGAAAATCCCCATCACCTATCGTTGAGTTTACTGTTGTGCCGCACAATAGTGACAGTGGGTCCTTCCAAGTTGTGCGCATTGGCACTATTGATGGAGGGCACAATAAAAACCCTCTATGTCCTTAAATAGGAAAGCATCACTTTACATAGAGGTCTAGGACCCAATGGAACCCTCGACATAAGCTATGGTGTTTGATTCCACGTGGGACATTGATTATGTGTACATGTGATGTAGTAAGGTTGTTGATGTTGTACACTAACAATGTGACACATGACATGCATATAAGGCCTTTTTGGATGACTAGGGAGCCAGTTCGAGGTGACACTTGGCACCTTTAGGGAATGCAATGAGGTAGGACTATGTCATCATGATGTTGTAGCAGCAAGTGCTTTGGAGGTTCGATTGATGTGGCACATAGGTGACACGTGGCATTGGTTTGTGGTGCCACTTGGCTTGGGGTTCCCATGTGGCACTAATGTGGTAATACACATTATTTGGGGCCATGTCACTGTGAAGATATTTTGTAGTGCATTTCATAAGCGGGCCATGGTAGATAGAAGCCATGCAACGAGAAGCTCCTCTTTACATGACATGAATATTCATGTCCTGGTGCACCATAAAGATTTGAAAGGAGGGCATTCTGAGGGAATGGAATGGGGAGCTATGGCGATATCACATGGTTGGGTCACAAAGATTGGTACAACGTGGAATAACCACGTAGGCCACTTAGTAGTGCCACACGATCGTATTGCTGATGTTAAAAGGTTAAGAGATCAAATCTTTAAATGGGTATAACTTCTGATCCAAGAATCAGATCAATATAAAATTTATATTGTTGAAGAGCTCTTGATAAGATGAACATGATAGTGTTATCCAAAATGAGTTCCATGCACTTTGGGTGAGAATAAATTTTGTAGCCTCATTCCCATAATGAGATAATGAAAGTTGGGTTAATTAAAAGTAACACCTTCCATTCAACTATGATTACTCCAAGGGGTTGGGAGGGAGAACTATAGAGTGATATTATAGTGAAGGTTCTACACTAGACCTTTGGAGATAAAATTTGGGACTCTATTACAAAGTGTAGCAACTTAAAGTGATTGTTTCTATGTGTTTCTTGTAGTATTTTAATTAGTGACTACATGTTGTACGTAAGTGTTGATTATGATTTGCTAATTATTTTCTAACTGACATGCTGACTTCAAAATTGGTGCTACAAATAGCCTCACATTCATATGCTTATTGCATATTTTCTAAGGTGATGTTAAATATGATTATTTATATATTGTTGGCTAACAATTATGTGTGTAAGAAAACACATAGGAAGACATCAAGAATGGACAATAGAATGGAGCATTATGACACTAATAAATCCTAGCAAGACGAGGAAGAAGAGTTAATGGAGAAAAGGAAAAATGAAGGATTCCACGATTGGATGGACACCCTAAGAAGTATAAGGAAGACAATGAAAGGATTTTCATGGCTTAGAAGCAACAAGAAGAAGTAAACACAATTATACTGCAAAGCCTGATAGATTTGAAAAGGCAGAGGAAACATGATCAAGGTGCCATCTACCTAGGAAAGGATAAATGCAGACAAAGTCTATCAAATCTTGGAAGGAGTGAACTGAGAGTTGATGTTGCAGAGTGAAGACACAGGAGAGGTGGAACTCCACTTAGTACTCCAAATAAGAGGTCAAGTAGTCATCAGTAGTTGTCTAGTGCTATAACTAAAATGTGCTATCAATAGAAAATGAAAGGAAAGAACTTCGTGCCATAAGAACTGAAAAAGGAAAAATCTCTTACATTCGATGGAGAGATGAAGAAGGTTGAGAAAATAGAGGCATGGCTCCTACGGATGAAGAAGTATTTCAAGGTGCATGATTTATCTGAGAATATGAAGGCTAGGGTAGCGATTTTTAACTTGAACGACAAGGCTAATATCTGGTGGGAAGATTTGAGGAATATCAAATATATAAAAGGGAAAGAGTTATCTTTGAAGAGATTTGAGAAATATTTTTAGGAAAATTACATATTTGAAAAGGTACTATGACAACAAGGCCAAAAAATTATATGAGCATAAACTCAGGCAACTGACAATTGATGAATATACAACCAAATTTTTGGATTTATTGAGATACGTGCCTTACATCAAGGATGATAAGACAAAGATTGAAATATATCTCAACGGACTGCCTTAAGCATTCAAGGATATAATAGAATTCGACGAGCCTAAAAAATAATTTGGGGGATGCCATTGGGATACAAGCAACCCAAACACAAGTTTGAGTTTAAGGCTGATTGGAAAGAAAGGGGAAAAACCATTTTTAAAGGGAAAAGAAAAAGGTCAGTGAGAAATCAGCCAGGATGATGAAGTGTGAAGTTTGTCACTTCCACCAAGGATGGGTATCATAAATGAAACACTACCACTGATAGGGACTGATTCACCAAACTTGTAAGTTAAGGAGCTGAGAGGTTCAGAGGAGGACCTATGCAGTGTTGGACGTGTGGATAAAACCATCGACAAAGAGATTTTCCTCAATGATAGTAGAATGGTCCAAGAATGTACAATGTACAAGAATCAGAAGCATGAAGGACGTGGATCAGACTATGCCACAAATTTATGCTGCATTAGGAAACATGCAAACCAGTCACTAAGCATTCACGATTGAAATGGAAGGTGTGAGCAATAAACAACTGGTTTCAATTCTAATAGACCCAAGTTATAATTTTTGTTATAATTTTCATGATGCCATGCCCTGTAGTAATAAATGGCATGCCCATGCAGATAGACTTGAAATTATTACCATTGGGTTCATATGATGTGTTAGTTGGATAGACAGGAAGGACATAAGACCAAAGTGGATTGCTTTAGAAAATCAATCGAATGCCTCAACAACAAAGGGGAAAGGGTGATGCTACAAGGAAAAATGAAGTCGGTGATAATTCAACAAATATCAATGCTACAATTGAAGTTGTGCCATCGGAAGGGATGTGAATTGTACATTGTCCAAGTGACCAATGACTCATAAATCAATAACAATAGTTTGGAAGAGCACTCTATTTTAAAACAATTTTAGGACTTTTTTCCTGAAGAAATCTCATGATTTACACCAAGGAGGGAAATCATTTTCTCAATAGAATTGTTTCTAATATCAATGCTTGTATCAAGATCCCCATATCGCATGAGTACACCAGAGATGGTGAAATTAAAATTACAATTAGAATAAATTTTGGACAGGAGATACATCAGACTCAACAGATCACCCTAGAGAGCATTTGTATTATTTGTAAAGAAGAAGTATGGAATGTTGAGACTTTGTATTAACTATATGCAACTCAGATAAAGCCATAATAATATTAGATATCCTTTGTTGAGGATGAGTTATTTGATCACTTGAGAGGAGTTGTAGTGTTCTCAAAGATCGATTTGAGGATTTGGTACCATCAAGTATGAATCAAAGATGAAGATATTAACAAAATGGCATTTATAAATAAGTATGGGCACTATGAATTTTTGGTTGTGCCATTTGGGCTCACAAATTCTCAAGCAAAATTTATGTGCTTAATGAATAATGTTCTTAGTCCATATTTTGACAACTTTGTGCTAGTTTTTGTTGATGACATCTTGGTTTACTAAAAAATAAAGGAAGATCATGAAAAACATTTAGCAACAATGTTGCAATTGTTGAGAGAGAACAAGCTCTATGCCAAAATCAACAAATGTGAATTTTTCCAATACCAGATTTAGTATTTGGGACATATTGTATCCAAGGAAGGAGTATTAATGGATCTAGAGAAGATCAAAGACATTATGGAGTGGCCTACCCCTCAAAATGTGATGGAAGTCAGATCCTTCATGGGATTGGTGAGTTACTGCTAGAGGTTCATTCGTAATTTCTCGAGATTAGACATCCAATCATGGAATTACAAAGAAAATGAGCTAAATTCCAATGGACAACAGAATGTGCAACCAAATTTAAGGAATTGAAATATTTCTCACACATTCACTGATACTTAGGATAACATATCTAGAAAAGGATTTCACAGTTTGTACAAATGATTGTAAAGAAGGACTTGGTGGAGTCATCATGTAAGAAGGACAAGTGGTTTGTTATGAATCTAGGAGATTGAATGAGAATGAGCGAAACTATGTCACCCATGACTTGGAATTAGCAACAATAGTGCATGCATTAAAAATGTAAAGGCATTACCTCCTTGGAAGGAAATTTCTTTTGGTGTCAAGTCATGGAAGGTTAAGGTATTTATTTGATTAGCCCAAATTGAATGCAAGGTAGACAATGTGGCTAGCATTTATTAGTGAATTTTATTTTGGAATCAAGTGCATTAGAGGAAAGGATAAAAACGTAGTAGATGCACTTAGGAGGAGGATGAAAATAGCTCATGTGGCAGCTATCAGTACATGTGAAATTATCTTTAAATAAAATATTAAAGAGGAAATTCAACAAGATTGACATTACTAGTAAGTAAAAGGACATTTGCAACTAAATCTAGATGGAACAATGAGTAAAAACTACTCACTCACGGAGGATGGACTGTTAATGTTCAAAGGAATGTGGTATATACTTGCATGGGCAACTTGAAGAAGATGTGGTGGAGTACATGATAAAAATTATGAAAAGGATGTATTACTGGGTAGGCATAAGGAACGATGTGGTGGAGTACATTTCCAAGTGTTTGGAGTGCCAACAACTAAAAGTGGAGTGTAGGAACCCAACGGGATTGCTAAAGCTAAAACCCATTCTTGAGTGGAAGTGGGAAGTCATCTAAATGGACTTCTTCACTAGATTGCCAAAAACACCTAGATAACATGATGCCATAATGGTGGTGGTAGATAAGCTGAGAAAGGTCGCTAATTTTGTAGCTATTAAATCCACGTAAAATTCCATTGATATTTCTCAAATTTTTATGAAGGAGATATTTAGGTTGCATGTTATACCCAAGAACAATATTTTAGATCAAGATGCTAGGTTCACCTCACAGTTCTAGAAAGTGTTGTTTTTTGGAGTTGGAACATAATTGGCATTTAGCACAACGTATCATCCTCAAACATATGGATAGACTAAAAGGATAAACAAAGTGCTGGAGGACATGCTCATAATGTATGTCATGCATCAACTTAAGAGGTGGGAAGAGTTTCTACCACTAATAAATTTGCTTACAACAATGGGTACCATGAATCATTCAAGATGAGTCCATTTGAGGCTCTCTATGGGAAAAAAATGTAATACACCTATCAACTAGAACAATCTAGTAAACATAGTGCATATAGAACCTGATGTGTTGAAGGAAATTGAACATGAAGTATTTGCTATCAGGAAAAAAATGAAAATAGTTCATCACAAGTAAAAGAGCTATGTAGATAAGAAGATAATGCACAAGGAACTCCAAGTGAGGGAATGTGTATCTCCACATTAGACCAAGGAAAATTTCATTAAATATTGGGTTTTACACAAAGCTAGCATCCTGATTTTGTGGACCATTTTAGATCATAGAAATAGTGGGTTTAGTGGCCTACATATTGGCCTTGCCACCTAGAGTGAAGGAATATAATGTTTTCCATATATCTTTGCTTAAGAGGTAGTATGTTAATCATGTTGTTGAATAGTTTGTGATACAAGTGGAATCTAGGGGAGAATTCCAGCTAGAGCGAATGTGCATTTTGGATTGGAGGTAGATCGTGCCCCAAAATCGAGTAGGTTAAAGTGTAGTGCAAGCACTTTGGATGAGATGAATCCACTTGGGAAATGGCTAAGCAAGTGAGTGTATCATGCCTATTTTGGTTTGTTATGTAATAAAATGTAAAGACGATTGTTTGTATATAAATCTCATGTGAATTATGTGTTCTAATATAAAACATCGAGGATGGTGTTCCTCTAAGGTGGTGGGGTTTCTAACAACCCTTTTTTTCACCTCCCATGTAAATATTATTATGTGAACTAATAATGTAAATTATAAATGATTACTAGACTTAGAGTATACATGGATTCAAAGTCATCGAAGGTGAAGCTGCTTGGGAATGGCTTGGGGAAATAGCCAAACTTTGATTGCTTCAATTAATCTCCACCTATATCCATGTTGCATTAAAAATAAGTTGTATAATCATTAAAAATGGTGTATGGGCACCTAATAAAAGGACCAACCAGTCTCATGGGATGTGTTGGCCTTGGTAAACATGCAATAAAACAAATAGAAAATGAAAAAAAATAGATTCAAGCATTATCAAAGATGAGATGCACAAAAGAAGCGTTACAGTAATATAGCACATGATGGAGGAAAAGGGCACGCATGCTTATAAATGCACGAGAAGACCCAAGTATGGCGGATGCATTGCATCAAGAATGATTGCACATTAATAGTGCATGTGAAGCACTAGAAGAAGCTCATTGTAAGCTCAAGTGTAGAAGTTAGTTGAGGGATATTGAAGAAAGGAGAAGTTATGGTTTCGAGAAGGTTGAGCAACAATGGACTGTGGTCTCCTTCTTACAAAGGTTGAGACATTGGGTACTCTAGGACTTCTCTTGGTGTTTTCACAGGTGGAGACCCTGAAGGTGGACTTTGGATTATCGTGAAAGCTATCAAGTGGATCCATCGTGTGTTTTGGATTCCTATTGGATTGCAGGTGGAGGCATTGTGGGCTCTAAATTCGTGTAGTGTAAATAAGGTGGAGACTCTGGGGGCTCTAGATTCTTATACCGATTGTTGGGTGGAGCATTATGTGCTTTGGATTCCCTAAAGTGTTTTTTGTTGTTGGAGACAATATTCTCTTTGGACACCTGGGCTTCAAGTGGAGGCAATGTGTGATTTGGATTCCCATGTGCTATTAACTTGACTGGTGCAAATTTCCCTTGAGCACATCACTCCATCGGCTCTGAATCTAGCTTGGTGGTGGTTAACTACAAGAAAGGATAGCAGTGTAGTTGGCATACAATTGGGAGGAGAGTTAAAGTCCCTCTCTTAGTTACCAATCATTAACCTACTAAGATAAGTTACTTAATGTATATTTGTGCATGTTGGTGCAATATGAATGATTATTAATGTTATTACATGATAATGGGTGTATCAACAATATAAAAAATGGATATGTATTCTTGTGTGTTGCATTGTGATGGTTTTGTGAATGATTCTCATGGTTGTTAGGGACTTGTAGATCCCTGTCATGTTGTTATGCTCCTGAATGGAAAAGTTACTCAAATGCTTAGGTTTGAGTGGTTGACATGACCAACTCTCTATGGATGTGTATGATTTCCATTATATGATACGTGTGAATATCTTGAACAATTATTGTATAAAGGTTGTTGAAGGCATGTGGTTAATGTTGTGAATAATTGTTTAATAAATCTTGTTAAACTGTGGTTGTGGTTATAAAGCCATAGGTTGGATGATATAATTGAAAAGGAGTCTCTATGTCTTAGAACTAGTGAATTATGTTGTTAAAGTGCTACATATGTCATATTAAAAGATTGTAGATTTTTGTTGTGTATGAAGGATCGTTGCTTTCCTTTTCTAGTTACGATCCAAATTGAAATATTACATTATATGTGTTGAGGAAGACTATCCAAGTCCATTTAATCCCTTGAGAGTTTGAGCCTAATACTACAAAGTAACGAGGTGGCATTTTGGCTGAATGAGCCTTAATAATAAGCAAAAATCAAAAATTTTGTAGGAATGAGGAGTTAGCTTAATCACCGAGGTTTCCCCTAATCCTAAGATTAATTATCTAATAACAATGATTAGTGTTAATGTTGCATTGTGCCAAGTGCTAAAGGTGCCATCTATGAAAATTGGCACAAGGTTGATAGAAGGCATGAAGATAACGAGAATGTTGGATGACAAAATTCTCATTAGTTAACAAGGAATTTCATGTTGCACCATGCCAGGATTGCCATAAGATCCAAACTGGGAGTTAGCGTGGTTGACAGACGGCACAAGACGCGAAAATTCCCATGACATATTGCCGATTTTGTCATTGTGTCACGGAGGTGTGATATTGGGTTCTTCCTAGTTGGGCACGTTGGCATTATTGACGGAGGGCACGATAAAAAACCATCTTCATCCTTAAATGGGAAAACATCACTTTGCACTGAGGTACGAGACATAATGGGACACTTGACTTAAGCTGGGGTGGTAGATTCCATGTGAGACAAAATTAACGTGTACTTGTGACATGGAAATGATGCTAACATGGCACACTAGAAACGTGCCATGTGACATGTAGATATGGCCTTTTTTGATGACTAAGGGGGCGATTTTGGTGACATATCAGACCCTCAAGGAATGCTACAAGGTAGGAAAACATCACCTTGATGTAAGCATGATGTTAGCACGATGTAGTAGGATCATAAGACATGGAGGTTAGACTAATGTGGCACCTTGGTGACATGTGGCAGTGGTTTGTGGTGCCACCTCGATTGGGGTTGCTATTGTGGTACCGACATGGTAATACACATGGTTGGGGGCCACATCATCACGAAGATTGGGACCGAAAAGGTATATTGTAGTGCATTTCATAAGTGGGACGTGGTAGACAAATCCTTGCGACGAGAACCTCCTCATTACATGACATGAATATTCACATCTTGGCATGCCACATAGATTTGAAAGTACATTATGAGGGAATGACGTGGGGTGCTATGGCACTATGACGTGCTTGGGTCATGTGAGATTGGTGGGATGTGGAAGAATTACACGGGCCATTTGGCAGCATCACATGGTTCTATTGATGATGTGGCAAGGTTAACAGATAAAATATTTAAATGGGTATAATTTCTAATTTGGGCATTAAATCAAGATAAAATTTATATTTTCGGGGAGCTCTTGACAAGTTGGACGTGATGTTGTCATCCAAAGTGAGTTTCACACACTTTGGATGAGAATAAACTTTTAACTCCATTCCCATAATGAGACCATGGAAGTTGGGTTAATTAAAAGTAGCACCTCCCATTTAGTCAGGATTACTCCAAGGGGGTGGGAGGGAGCATTACATTGGTGAAGTATTTCACTTACTGCAATTGATCCAATAGATCCTCTATTTTAGGTAGGGGATATCTATACACGAGCATAATTTTGTTCAATGCCCTATTATCTATACACATTCACCAAGTCCTATCCTTATTTGGTACACTGATGATGGGTGACCCACATGGTGAAGTAGTCGATTGAATAACATCCTATTCCAATAATTGTTGCAATTGTTTTTTAACCTCGCTTGCTTCTATAATAGAATGCTTGTACAACACAATGTTTGGTAATGGGGAGTATGACAATAGTTGTATATCATGCTCCACTTTTCTCTTGGGTGGTAATGCTTTAGGCTCTTGGAACACATCCTTATATGCCTGTAGAAACTCTTCCACTTGTTGTTTCTATTTCTTAGTACATCCCTCCAGGGATGCTTTACCTTTTAATGACTCTTCTATAGATTGTTTTTCTCTCAAAAATAGTAAAACCTAATTCTTTCTAGAACTGATCAATTTCTTGCCTTGGTTGGCACTTACTAGTGAAAGTTTTGCCTTACCTTTATTCGTGTTGATGGTGAACAATTTTTCATCCTTGACAAGCTAGTACTAGCTGGCTCTCCAAATGAAGATTGCAACCCACGTATACATATAGTGACTTCCAAAACTGCTCCACATACATTAAGGGGAACTACATCTAGTTCTACTTCATTAATAAAATCAACGCTAATAGAAAACATAATTTTGCGTTATTTTGTTACCTTTAACTCTGCATCTTTATTTACCCATCCCAATATATGGGTTTGTATGATTATGAACTTCAAATCCCAATTTCTTGACCAACTATATTGCAATGAGATTTTCCTACCTTGAGTCAAACAAAGCATCATTCTTTGTCTTCTTGAGCTATATCTTTATGTGGAATAGTTTGGTCATTTCTTTTTCTTCTTGTTGATGAAGGCTACTCAGATTCACCTCCTTCTACCCTAACGTACATGATCTTCTCATCCATGTTTGACTTTCTTTCCATATGGTTGCTCAAATCAGTGTCCGTGAGATTATTCTTATTATTATCTTGCTTTTTATTCGCCAGGTTGAGCTCTGCATGCAATTTCCAGCACTTCTCCTTTGTATTGTCATCAATGTTGCAATAGTTGCTGGGATCTTTTCACTGGTGTGTTGTGGCTTCCATTTTTTATCTCCCCCCTTTTCCACTTCTTCTTTCTCTCCTTATAAGTGTCATGTTGCCCCTTCTCTTTTGATCCACTTGATTTCCCTTTCTTCAAGCCCATGTTCTCCACGTACTGTGCCTGTACACAAGCCTCATGTACCGATCCAGGCTTGAATAATATCACTTGCTTCCTTAGATGGTTGTGTAGACCCACAAATATTTGAGGAGTACATTTGAATTCTTTGAGAAGATACCCAACATTATGGCCATCTTTTAAAATTATATGGTGTACTCATGTACTCTCTGCCTTTGCTTTTTCCTGAAGTAGTGCCATCAAATCCACTAGCCCTCTACATACCCTATAAGGTAATAGTGTGACTTTTATGAGGGTTTTGAAGTCCTCCCACTTAGTTATTATAGGATCTCCCTCCAACCTCAAGGGATCCATGTGGCTTTCTCACTAGGTCAGGGCATGGCCCTATAATTTGAGTCGTGTGAATAAAAACTTATATTCTTCCTCTCTATGATGAACATTGAAATATGCTCTAATTGTTGCAACCCGTAATTTAGCTTCAGATTATCGATCTCACCTTGTTATAACTTAATATCGACCTTCGCTTCCATTTCGAATAGGGGTTGTGAATAGTTTGACACTCGAACTAGGTTGATCTTTTTCAGGACCTTTCTTTGATTGGTTCTTTGTTTCTTCATGATCTCCTGATCTCCCCTCTAACTTTTCCTCTATGTTAGAACCCACATTTTATCTGAATAGCCTGAGCTTATTACTCAGAGCTGAAATAAGGATGTTCACATTACAACTTATATCTGCAATTTGTGCTTTCAGTTGTGAAAATATTTGATCTGCAGGATCACAAAGGTTATTCACAAATTTGCTGGCCATGACTAAGGTTTTATGATTTTTTACTTAGCTGATTTGGATTCCTTGCAAATATCCACAATATACTCAAAGAAGCCTAGCTCTGGTACCAATATGATTCGTAAATTGTCATGGATATTTCAATTCACAGTTTGTCACAACATGTATGATAAAACTATATTTAAAAATCTTAAATCTACGCTATTAAAGTTTATTTCTCTTTAGATTTATAGATCTATAGGTTGTTATTTATTGCATATTTATGCAGATTAAAATTTATGTAGAATAATGGAGAACAACAAAATAAAAAATCACAAACACATTTGAAACAAGATAAATCCTAGGAAACAATTTCAAAAGAAAAGCCCGCTGAAAGGTGAGGTCGCACTACTCCCTTTCTCTGAATATAAAATGACTGTGAGTACAAAGAAGTAAGTCCTATGGCCCGTGGGCTACTACAGTGCACAAATCCTCTCTATGTTCTCTCTCCCTATCCCTTTTGGCTACTCTATTAATTTATGGTACAAGTGCACTAAAAAAAATGGAACCCCTTTTCTTCCTAGTGTCACGTTTATAACATAGCCTAGTAGCCTACTAGTGGTTAGGTTTGACTCACTCAACTCTTAAACAGAGTTACAATATGGACTCTTCTAGAGCCTTCTTCATCATGATCACATGGCTAGTCCCTTTTCTATGAGTTATGGGAGTTGATGTGGCATCCTCTCAAATTATGGTTGTGAAAATAGGAAGATCAACTTCTGAGTGGCATAACTTTTACTTATGGACTCTGATTGAGAAGATTCTTGCGTAGTTGGAAAGATCTCTATGTGTATAATAAAAAGGTGCAACGCTAAAGCGACAAAGTTTTACCCCAAAGAAATGTCTTTTGATGCCCCAAAATGCTCTTAGAAGGTTTCAAACCCAAATTTGCCAAATGTGGTCCTACTGGTAAAAATAGTCGTCTTTTTATGCCTCAAAATGCTCCTAGAATGTTTCAAACCCAAATTTACCAGTCCTACTGGTAAAAATGGTCCCGTGAGTTGATTGCTCCACTTTTTCTACTCTAAAAACATTAAAATATATGAAAATCAATATAATAATCCAATCCTAAAACTTATTTTATTATATATTACATATATATGCATTTCATAGGGACTCTAGGCATTTGAGTTAGTTTGATGCTTATTTAAATGATATGCCCCTTCATGAGCATTATTTAATGTATATCTTTCTCTATTTTTAAGCGAAGTAAGTTGGTTTGGAAAGACTTATATCCACATATGTTGATTTGGTCGACTATAAATTAAAAAACGATTTAACTACCCACTAATCTTGATATTGGTTTAACACTTCTTAAAATCAGTGAACAAAATAAAAATATTTTATTTTACTAAATAAAATATTCACTAACAAAAATATTTAA
>APFE031522654.1:178502-191880 GCA_000404065.3 Pinus taeda | reverse complement strand
ATATTTGTAAATCCTTCAATCCTATCCCACGTTGTTCTTAAGGGGGGATGTTAGGATATTCCGACACATAGGAATAGTTAAGTTCAACTTGGTCTAGTATAGAGTTAGGTATAGAGTTAGGTAAAGTGTGTTTCTTTACCGTTGTACATTTTGTAACTTACAATCCGACGGTCACGATATGTAGTGATCCGACGGTTCACTTTCTCCTCGGTATTACCGACACTTGATCCGTGGCTTGACACCCGATTGGTCCATGAGTTCTATTTAAAGCGCATGGAGGGTCATTGTTCGGGTAATCCGTCTATGAGAGAAAGCTTATGTAAATTTTCATTCTTTTATTAATAAATTGCCTGTAGTAGCCACGTTAGCGCAGGTCGTGGACTGTTTCCCTCTTTGAGGGTTTTAACCACGTCAAAAATACTGGTATATTGATTTGAGATCTGGTTGTGAGCGGTGTCCTTTTGGTGTTCTTTCTGAGGAACTTACCTTGTAAATTCCTACAAAAAATAACCATGACAATCATTACTACATAGAAAACTCCTTGGAGGAAATGCCTTAACATTGGCATGATTTTCCTTGAGTTTACTAATTTTTCACCGTCTACTTGGATCAATGCCTTATTGCTCTTGCGGCCTCATTTTTTTAGCGTCCTTGTCTTGCTAGAAGACCACCTTGAAATCCTTCGTGCAAATCCCAAGACAAGAATTTGAAGAACTCAAGCTTGGCTGGTCTTCTTCCTTGCATCGAAGATATGCCTTGTAAAAAATCCTAGCGTAATTAACTAACATGTCTTTCATATCTTTTCGATGTCATTATTTTGCGAGGACAGTCAGTCATGGATTATTAGGATCTATATCTTCTAGTAGGGCCTTCACTTCAACTAGTGTTTCATCTTCTTCAAATAGGGAGTGAACCATTTCCCATAGTAATGGATTTTGTTGCTAATCTTCTAGAAACTTTCGCATCGGTTCTAGAGGATGTAATAAGGGCTTATGGGTTTTTCCTTTTGTTGGTCTTAGGCTTGATTGCATTACGTTGCTAAAGAGACTCCTTCATAGAGGAGAAAGACTCAAATATATTTCTAGATCTAGGGATCTGGTCAAGGTTTGAGGCACCCTGAAGACTCAAATTTATTCTTCTTTGTGGGATTTTCCCCAAATCATCTTTCTCTATTTGAGAGGGGTGTTGTTTGGGTGATTCCTTTGCATTCATTGGAAAGTCCCTAATAAGATGTATGTATTCATGAAAACTTTTGCATCTAAAGGGGACATGTTCATAATCTAGAGGTTGCTTTCAAATATTATCCGAATAATAAATATTTATTAAAACTAGAAGAAGTTGGGAGATATTCATATAAACATAGATCCAAGCATATGATGTGTACCTCACTCTCTTAGTTACCTCTGAGACCTTGACAAAGTTGTTGATGGCATTGCCTATGCCTTCAAGGATTTCCTCCTCCCAATATTCATTTAGAAGAGAAAAGAGTTGAACCCACACTAAGGTAGCACGAAAGTCTTTTTTTTCCATATTATACTACTCCTTCCAAAATCACACAAGGAGCCCTGCGTTATTAAAAAAATATGGCCCTTCTTCATAATCATCGATTTATCTTCCAAGCTAGAGAAAATTATTGTGGAGAATCCTTTTCCCCCTAGCTCTAGTTCTATTTGACCATGGAGATTCCATTTATGTTGTATCCACCAAATCAAAGACTTTTTAGAGGGCCATAATCCGATGAACTTGTACATTAGAGCACGATCCTACATATATTGAATATATTCTCTGATCTTATTAGATTTAACCTCATATTTTGGATCTTGCACCACTTTTGTCAGGTAACACCCTAGATTTCTAACTCGATGAGATGCACGCAACAAAGGGTTTTATGAAAAACCAAAAATACCACTTTACATAGTTATTCTATGAAAAGGACATCAAAATGAGGAGTTTGAAAGAGGATACCAATAGATCCAGAATATTTACAAACTCTTGAAACAATATGATTAAAGGAGGGGGTATAGCCCCCTATCATGGACCTAATCATGGACGACTATGTAAAATAAACCCTAAGATCATGCTACAACAACACTTTTTTCCCAACTCAATTACTTTATTAATAAAAAGGAGTAATGTGTTACACACACACACACACGTAATTCATTTAAATATATAATTATAGACACACACCCCATCTTCGTTTAAATTAAACTTTTTAAGTTTATTTTATTTTGTAATTTTTTTTATCTAATAAAAAGGAGTAATGTGTTACACACACACACACACGTAATTCATTTAAATATATAATTATAGACACACACCCCATCTTCGTTTAAATTAAACTTTTTAAGTTTATTTTATTTTGTAATTTTTTTTATCCATGTAACTTATAGAATTAGTCTAGGGGGATAGATACAATTATTGTGTCCTTCACTATTAAGACCTGAAATTTATGAAGATTATATTTTGAGAAGGAACTCCTTATAACCTTAAGTTCTTTTCAAGGTGGAAGAGGCTAGATAATTAATCAAAAGGTAAGGCTCGATTTTTATGTAATTCACCTTAATTGCATTTATTATCTAGTTTACAACATGATAATTTGTATAAGAAGCTTATATGATAAGTCTAAATGTTACCCAATGATAACTGCTGATCTAGAGAGATATTATCAATGTTCAAATTGCTCCTAGCTCAATTAGATAATGGTAAACACTTTTCTTTGACACATTGAGATAGTGTGCCACAATATTATAACTTTTTAAATTATATTTATCCACCTTCAAATAGATAGTGAGTCTATAGAAGTATCAAGTTGTTTTGTATATCCAACCCTTTAATGTTATTAGGTTGGTGGGGTGTATGGAAATTTCATAGTTCCCCAACAATTCATTTTTCTGAAACACAACCTAGTCCTCTTTGTGTAAAATTGGGGGCATAGGTACTATATTTTGCCTTTATTAATCATAACCTAGATACCTAATCTAATTTCATAAGCCATTTATGTTTATCGAGATCTTTCTAAACACAATACTCTTGTTGGATTTCAAGCTCCAAGTATGGAGTCATGGCCTCTTAAAAATCTTGTTTCATATGTTTTTCTCTCTTATGTGATTAATACATGTGGTTCTTTAGGTTAGTTCACCAATACCAGTGAAAGAATTATCAACTTGGGTATCAATAGCAATTGTAACAAAGTGTCGATGATTAATCCAACAACTACAACTAAACAAGATATTTGAAGCATCAATATGTAAGTTTTTAATGGAAATTGAAAAGAAGTATTTCATTATGCATTGATAAATTAGTTCTTTGCACCCATTGGTAATTGAATTATCTTCTTCTTATTTTTATTACAGAGGAATCGACAACTGGGACAGCCTCGCAACTCGCGTGACACAGGGTCGATTATGGCTGCCACTACTATAACCCCTGGGCTTCACACCTACCCGCTATAACGCATCACCAGGGTAAGTCCGGAGGATTTGAACTCGTGACCTCAAATACGGAGCCCGCTTTATAGAGGAACTACACCTCCATGCGATTACCAACTCGCCTACCCCCGTGGGGCTGGTAATTGAATTATCTTCAATGATAAAAGTTGACTTCATTTCCACCATTGAAGGGTGAGTTCTTATAGTTGTCAAAGGGTGAGTTTCTCCATCTCACTGAGGCAAGTATTTTCTGTAAACACCAAAAACCTCGAGGATATTGTCACATAAACTTTTCCACATCACCATTAGTAAAAGGACACATGAGGATATGTGTATGCCACATCATCATCCATGCATGACATATCAACATTACTATATACTTCGGTTGTATGGTCCATGTTAGCAATATATACAATCTTAATGTTGTTTACTTGTTGTTGGAGGATTTTGTGCCTTGTGTGACATAGGTTGTGTTTGACACATTTATTTTTCTTATGTGACATGTCGTTATCACACCTCAAGGTTTTCCTTTTGTGACATTGCAGCTTGGAATTTTTCATCTTTACAAAATGTTTCCTTTTCCTTTTTTCTTTTCTCATGACAAAGGAAATCTTTCTTCATTCGCTCTTTATCACATTGATATATTTTATTTTATGTGGTGTATTACATCAAAAAATTATCTCAGTGTGATACATCAAATTGGCCATCTTTTTAACTCTTCAATGTAGTCCTTTTTCTTCTCTAAAAATTCTTTTAAGTACTTAAAAATTATTTCTTGATTAACTATTCACCCCTTATCACATTGGAGAATTTACTTTCTTTACGATATTTTTCCTTGATTATGTTTTTGGTGTGACACGTTGCATTTGATATAGATATTTTTCATGTTATCACACTACAAAAAAATTGTCTCTTGCTCTTTCCTTTATCAAGTCTCAAAATTTTATTTTTATGAGGTGTATTGCATCTTTGGAAAATCTTCCTAGCAATATCATCAATCTTCTACTTCCTTCTTCACACCCCAAGATTTTATTTTCTCATGTTGTATCACACCATAAGAATAACTTGGGGTGATACATCACCTCAAAAGATAATATTTTCATATCATACAAGAAAACTCTTAAAGATTCCTCAAAATTTCACTAAGTCATAAATTATTCCCCCCCAACAATAAGCCCCATTTTGCATTGAAAATTTTTCCCATGTGATTCACATTATACTATAATATTAATATCTTCATCATATTTGTTGTATTACATGAAGATTTTATTTTTGATATACCAAAAATTATTGTGTTTCTTGAAATTTATTAACTCCTTGGCCATTGTTGCAAGCCTCCATGCATCTTTTGAAAACTTTTTAAGTATTTATGCCCTTTCTTTAGCTCTTTCTAGGCGACATATTTCATTCTATTATAAAATGATTCAATAATAAACAATCAACAAGATATCCTTCCTAATTTTCTGGCCCTATTTTGTAGGTTTTAACCCTGTACAGAAATTACCTGCAGATGGAATCTAAAAATAGAAAATAAACAATCACAAGAATATAAAAAAACTACAAAGATATTTCCCCTGGATCCCAAAATCGGGATGGCCAAATCGTTTTTTCATATATATACATGTCGAACCATTCATAAAATCCAATCCATTAACTCTGCATTAGAACATAATCGTAGTTACCTTGACCGGATCTACAAAATACCATAGGCAAAAAACCACCATGCCCAAAACCATGTGCAAAACCCGCGCACAAAACTATAGGTAGGTCTGCTCACCTAATATAGGGTCCAAAAAAATAATCTCAGAGCGCAGCCCAAGACCTCGTACAGGGGGGTTACCACTCCCCTGAAACCCCCCAACATGTGGGGCTATGACCCCCACCCCCCCCTACATGGCCCCCCTACTGCGCCTGATGCAACGAACAGGGGGAGCCTCTCCCTCGTGCGCGTGCGACTATTCATGGAAATAATATAACACACGCCCAACATTCTCCCACTTATTGTTTTCTTTTCCACATAGGGGGTCGTAGGAGATATTAGTCATTGGTCCCACCCTGTAATGCCCATTGTTTCTCTACACCAAGAAAACTTCTAAGTGCTCAGAGACTTTGTCAATGCATCTGCAACATTATTTAAAGTGTCCACTTTTACCAGCAACACTTTTTTGTCCTCAACCATATCCCTCACAAAGCCACGGGTGTCCAAAACTCTATTCAATCATGGTCTTCCTTCGTCGCAGAGACCATAATCACCAGTGCCATGCAAATACCTGAAAACCTACTTCAATGTTATCCAATGCTCCTTCCCCAGTTTCGACATAAATCTACTCAATACTCCCACTGTATGTGCAATATCTAGTCTAGTACAGACCATTGCATACATCAGGCTACTTTTGAACTTGCATATTGAACACAGGACATGTCCTCTTCCTTTTCTTGTGTCTTAAGACATTATTCAACAAATAAATTTACACCTACAGGAATAAGAATCTTCATAGATTTACTATCTTGCATATTAAACCTCTGCAGTATTGTCTCGACATACTTCCTCTGGTTTAACCAGAGCTTCCTCTTTTCCCGATCTAGTTTAATTTCCATGCCCAAAATATAGTTTGCAGCGCCAAGATCCTTCATTTCGAATTTGAAGGACAATTGGGTCTTAAAATCCTGGATGATTTCTATTAATTTTTGCAACTGCAGAAAAATACAACATTGGATGGCTCAGATGACCAAGAAGATGCTTGCATTAAATTCCTCTTTTCGAGAGGACAAAAATGGAACTAAAGATCACTTGATTTGGTCAAGCAGAAGTTAATTTTTGAATTATTTTATTAATTCATTCATTATGGAATGGGTTGGCCCTAACCACTTGGGTAACTTCTTGGGTCATTCTTAACCCCAAGTAAACGCTCAAGACAACCTATAAAAGGAAGTGACCTCAAGCTCATTTGGACACGCTCAATTTATGTTTTTATCCTTCTACTTTGTCTTGGCTCACACAGGTTCATGGACGGAATTCTTCATTGGGTCCGAGATGACAGGCGAAAGGTTCCCTCCAAGTTAGGATATTTGGATCTCGGTCGCTGGCATAGATCTAAATTTTTTCACCCATTGTTGTTGGAACAGAGTAGGTAAGAGAGTGACTTTAGCTCTCTGGTTGCTAGGAGGCAGTTTAGAGGGAGCGAATCTTCCTTCAAAATGTTCTAGTCTCTGGTCGCTCGCTTCAGGTAGCCTAGGGAGCGACTTTACTTTGACAGTCGCTCAAATAGCATTGTAAGGGTGCAACTTTTCCTAGATTAGTCACTCGAACATCCTGGCAATTAAGCGACTTTGGGTATTTGTTGTAAGATCCATAATCGCATGCACATAGACCTCCTGGGAGCAATTTTGTAGTTACAGTCGCCCGCACACTATCTTCATGAGTGCGACCCTGAAGTTTTCAGTCACACATAAACACTATTGATGATAGCGAACCAGTTCAAATATGGTTTTTTGGCATCTCAACATCAGTAATCTATGGATCTGGGTTTCTCTGCTACAAATTGGTAGATATGAATTTCTCTACTGTTATAATAGATCAGCAGATCTATAGATCTAGTTTATTGTTACCTGCTGCTAATCATATGTATTGGACTAATTGTACTCACCACTGTAACTTTTTATGATGATCTACTAAAGAAGAAGAAGATTTGAAAGGGTTTCCCCTTGTGGGGATTTTCCCTGGTCTTGGACCAATCTTTTGTCTCTTACAGTTGTATGTGCTATTGTCTTCTTTATCATTGCATATATTTTTCATTCTTCAATTACATTTATGATATACTGCTAATGATTGGATGCATTGTTAATAAAAATGATAAATTGGGCTAAAGTAACCAATTTAACATTGAACAATGAGAAAATTTAACAATTCCTTTGTCATTTCCAATCAGCAACATATCATCCACATATAATTCCAGATAAATAACACAGTCACCAATTAATTTAAAATACACACATTGATCCACTTTGCTTCTAGTGAAGCCACGTCCCCGTATAAATGTATCAAATTTTTGATACCACATCCTTGGTGACTATTTTAACCCATACATAGACTTTTTTAACCTGCATACCAGTTCTTTCTTTCCCTTCACCGCAAAGCCTTCAGGTTGCTTCATGTAGATCTCTTCTTTCAAATCCCCGTGAAGAAAAGTTGTTTTCACATCCATCTGTTCTACCTCAAAATCAAAAGCAACAATAATAGATAAAAGTAGTCTAATAAAAGCTACCTTGGCAAAAGGAGAAAAAATATCACCAAAATCAATTCCCGGCACCTGGGAATAACCTTTTTCTACCAACCAATATTTGTGTTTCTCCACCTTTCCTTCCGCATTCATCTTCTTCTTAAACACCCATTTGCTTCCAATGGGTTTCCTTCCAACTGACAACTCCACAAGATCCCGAGCCTCATTTTTTTCCAAACATGCCATTTCATCAACCATGGCCTCTTTCTAGAGTTTTCCATTCTCTGAATCTAATGCCTCCTTGACCGTTATGGGATCATCATCAGTAAAAGATAAAGCGGAATTTGAATATAAATAAGACGGACTATACCTTTATGGTTGCCTTCTTTCCCCAACTGATATTCTCAACGCTAGAGTTTGTGGCTCTTCATCTTCTGATTCTTGTTCTGTTGTAGACTCTGACTTCCTCCTTAACCTCAAACTCTATCTTCTCAGTTTCCTTTTGTAGGACTTCATGTTTAATAACATCTTTCACCTCTCTAAACACGACATCTTCGTTTGATCCAAGGGATCATTTTAGTGCTCAAAATTCAAAATGATAAAAAATAATCTAAACATGTATGGTTAGATAGATATCAACAATCTAAATCCAAAGCAACTCATTTCACTGAAAATTGATATTGTATGCTCTCAATATCCTATTCTGATTGATTCGCCAAACAACTAAAATTTTAAAAGTTGAAGTTTTAGGTACACCTAGTGAGCAGTGTGTACGCTAACTGGGCATTTGACTAGGAAGGTGATTATGTTTATGTGGACCTATGGCTGGAAGAACAGTTGTCTCATTATTATTGGCTCATGTATGGTGGTTTTTATTGGTTCATTGGTTATTCTGCTGGACCAATGAGGGAGAGCCACGTGGGCCAATTGGTGGCTGCCACGTGGGCCAATCAGTGGCTGCCACGTGGCCTCCTCTTAATTGGAAAATTTTGATTTATGGCCAAATCGGACCACCATAGGATTCAAACAGTAGACCTCCACCGAACAATAACAGGCCCGCACCAATGCGCCACATTATGTTTCTTAACCTTATTGGCAAAGGGGTGTTATTTAAAGTTTGCATGGTACGTAATTGGGGGAGGGGGTGGGGCTAAGACCTAGCCCTTAGCCACCCCAGTGCCCACATGACCATAGGCGGAGGGGCCAAGGGGCTAGGCCTTAGCCCGACCCATGGCCATAGCCCGCAACACCAAACGCAGTCAAAGCCCAGTGCTCAAGTCTGTGGCGGTAAAGTTTTAAGGAGCCAACCTCATGGTCACATGGTAGCCCATAGCACCAGGCACGTGGAAATGTGGAGGGGGCCACCCCCAAGGCACATGACAACCATAGGACTGAGAGCGTGCGGAGTAAGGGGGCCAAGCCCAGGTCACTGGGACCTAATATGACCAAGGCGTGACAAACCAAAGGGCGGAGTTAGGCCTTGGAATCTCAACCCCCAATGCAGTCGCATGCGCCAATGTGACCGAAATTTTCGAAACTAGGGCTTAATCGGTGGATTAACGATCCTACAATTTCACTCGTCGAGCGGGATTGTAGGCCAGATTTGTGCGTCGGTTCTAGTTTTTGGGTGCTCAAGTTAGATTTGGGTCGAATTGTGGGATGCCTAGACATAAAATTGGGAAAAATATTGTAATAGGCATAACTTACTCAATTTTTGGCCAAACGAGGCACATAAAGAACCCAAATGGGGGTTTTTGATAGTGTTGAATCCTTTGGAGACATTACTTTTTCTTTTTGAGCAATGTAAAAGCATATAAACACACTTTTGAGCACTTAATGAAAGAGGCTCTGCATTGGAAACTGGACCAGGAGATGTAGCCCAGGAGAGGGGTGAACTCCTTTATCATGTTTTGTATTATGTGTTTCATATATGCTTATTTTTCCTCAGTTTGGATGTAAATTGTGGTTAAATTCACTTGTTTTATGTGTTTAGTAAATTGACCCTCTACCCAAAACACATTTAATTTTCACTCGCAAATTGTTGAAAATCTTCAAGTTTACATATTGAAATCATTTTGGTCTCAAATCAAGAGTTTATTGTGAAGGTTCATTTTGTTTTCAAGTGTTTTTATAATGCTTACAAGGTTGAAGCTCAAAAGAGGAGAAGGATAACTTGTGGAGCCAAGATCTCAAATTGTTTAAAGGAGAACAAACACACCTCAAGCTTAAATAGTCATGGCGCATGAAGAAGGTCTTGAAGGGATGTTTGAAGATGAAAGAAATTTCAGAAAAAAAGCATTCTTTGAGATGTCTAAAATGGTAAAGGTTCTTTATGAAGAGAGAAATGCAAGGTTGTATGGAGAGAGCTCAAAACCTTCAAAAGGAGATGGAGGAAAAGGAGACAAGCCTCCAAAAGGGAATGGAGGGAATGGTGAAAAACCATCACCTTCACCTCCATCATCCTCATCCTCACATTCATCCTCATCTTCTTTTGCTTCTTATACTCTTCCAAAAACACCTCCACATTCTCCAAAAGGACATGGTAAAACTCCTTTGCTAAAGCCTGATATTAACTTTGAATTGGCTATGTACAATGGGGAGATAGTTGCTGAGAAATTAGATAATTGAATCTGTTAGATTGAAGTGTATTGCAGGATACAAAGAATCAAGGATGATGAAACCAAGATTCAACTTGCTTCTCTTAGATTGGAATGTGAAACACTTATTTGGTGGGAAGCCAAAATTCAAGAGGACATGAAGAAACATGGTAAGGCTTTATCCTCTTGGAATGATTTTTTTTGTTGCAATAAGAACGCAGTTTTATCCATTAGCATACATGCAAAAAGCTATAATGGATTGGAAAAATTTTAGGCAAGCTAAGGGGAAAATGTGCAGTCTTATACTCAAGAATTTAGGAAAAGATCTTTGATTTTGGGTATATATTTTTCCTCTCAAGATACTTTGATCAAATACATTAGAGGATTGCATAGTTACATGAGACATACCATTCTCATGTTTAACCCTACAAAACTAGATGAAGTTTTGTACATGCAACTCATTTAGAGGCAAGAGGGAAAAATGTTTCTAAAGAACGTAGTGAGAAGTCTTCAAGTATGGAGAAAAAGGAAAAGGGAAATTTAAAGACAAGGATAAGAAAAATATTGCAGTCAATAAAGAAGGAGAAAATATCACATGTAACCATTGTTCTAAATAAGGCCATGATTAAGACCACCGTTGGAAACTTCATCCTGAAATGAGAGCCAAAAAGTTTAGTAACAAGGAGAAAGAAAAGATTGTTGCAACTACACAACAAGATTTAGGTTTTGATTCCAGGGATGAAACAAAGATCACATTCATAGGTTTGAAAGGTACGGACATTTCAATTTCTAGTTATTCAAATTGTCTCAATGATACTCAATATGAAAAAAACAAGAATAGATATTTTCCGCATTAGATTCATTTCAAAACATACCAAGATAGATACATTATTTGATAATGGTTCACAAGCAAATCTTATCTCAGAAGACATTGTAAAGAAGTTGACTTTATAAACCATTCCTTATCCTAAACCTTATCCTTTAGGTTGGATATGTGAGAATGCAAAATTGCAAGTGACAAAGAAATACATACTTAGATTTACAATCACTGCAAACTTTCTTGATGAGGTTGAACTTGATGTAGTTTTGCTTGACATATGTGGTATTGTTTTGGGAAGTCCATATATTTATGATAGGAGAGCTATATTTCAACGCCACGAGAACAAATATCATTTGTTAAAGAATATGATTAAGTACATTATTAGAGCACATAACAAGGAATTGAGTTTATCTCTTGTGAATGTTGGACAAATGAAAATGATTGTTAATGCTAGTCAGAATTTTGCATTGTTAATGTTCAACCACAAAGATGTTGAGGAACCTAAAGCCTTTCAAGGATATGAATCAAGTTTGAAATATGATTTTATTTAGGTTTCTAATTCATGTGATAAGATGTTTCAGGAGTCTAACAAGTTGCCTCCTAAAAGAGGTAAACAAAATGAAGTGAAATTGCAATAGGATTCTTTATTGTTGAAAATTGGTGTGAACAAGATGCCAAAGTTAAAGCATGCAAAGGTAAAAAACCAAAATGCAAAGGTTATCTAAAAAGGAGGACATTGGTCCCAAAACATCTTCTTGTGGGTTTCATAATGTTTTGGCTCTAAAGAAGGATGGTGCATGGCGATGGCGATCACATTTGGTAAAAAGTCGAGCAAAGTGCAAGGTTAGACATGCTAAGCATAGTTATGGCCACAATGTTCAAGGTGAAGTGAATTTGAATTGAATAAGTTTCCTTTGATTGAAGGCCGAGGAGAGAATGTTCAAATTTATTTAGCAGAAGTTTTCTCATCTAAACATCTTGAAGAATTGCAACAAGGTCCTATCTTTGACAAAAAGACAAAGACTTCAAAAGTGAAGTACATTCATGAAGAGCTCAAAGTGGAAAAACCAAATGGGTTGAGGTTGGAAGGGTGAGGGAATTGTACCCTTATCTAATTGTTGACTTCAAATGAGATTTTGGAGGTCCAAAAGCTTCTAATGGGGAGGAGTGATCCAAGGGAGCAGTTTAGTGCTCAAAAATTCTCAAAACCTGTACGATTGGATATATGTCGATGATCTAAATCCAACGCAACTCGTTTCAATCAAAACCAATATTGTATGCTGTTGATATTGTGTTCTGGTCGATTTTCCAAACAACTAAAATTTTAAATGTTGAAGTTGTGGGTACACCCAATCAAAAGTATGTACACTGACTGGGAAAGTGACTCTGTTTATGTGGACCTATGGTTGGATGACACTTGTCTCGTTCTTATTGGCTCATGTATGGTGGATTTTATTGGTTCATTGGATGTTGTCTTGGACCAATGAGGGAGAGCCACATGGGCCAATCGGTGGCTGCCACGTGGCCTCCTCTTAATTGGAAAATTTTGATTTATGGCTAGATTGGGCCTTCATGGGATTCAAACAATAGACCTCCATTGAACAACAACAAGCCCACACCAATGCGCCACATTATGTTTCTTAACCTTGTTGGCAAAGGGGTGTTATTTAAAGTTTGCATAGTGTGCAATTAGGGGAGCGCGTGGGGATAATCCCTAGCCCCTAACCACCCCAACACCCATGGGACCCTAGGGGTAGGGGCCAAGGTGTTAGGGCTTAGCGTGGCCCACAACCCTAGCCCACAACACCAAACATAGTCGAAGCCCAGAACTCAAGTCTATAGCAGTAAAGTTTAAGGGGCCAACCCTGGGATCACATGGCACCCCATTGTTGGCTGGATAAATCGTTCTTGTGGACAAGACCGATCTCCCTAGTATCAACAGATATCTAGCAACAAGTAGGACAAGCAAATATACCTTTCTCTAAACATATTGTGATTCATTAATAAAAACTAAAGAGGTGTTTTAGACCCTACCTTAAGTACAACGCTAGTTTGTGGTAGTCACGCTCCAATAGCTCCGAAAGAGTTTCCTTTTAAGAACCTGCAATCACAAACAAGCACACATCAAATAACACCTACATAGCTAATATAATAAATCATGTTCATCATGGTAATCAAGGAATCCATGAAATAAACCATAAAACACAGCCTATTGAGAAAAATAAACTTGATTGTATTAACTTTGAAATAGAAGAACTTTACAACCTTTGGTGCCTTGATGTTGTACAAGCTCTTCCCAGGGTCCAAACA
>APFE031522654.1:133543-146406 GCA_000404065.3 Pinus taeda | reverse complement strand
ATAACACTTCCTTCCATACAACAACAAAAATGACCCCATTTATGGCACTTTATGGGTATTAGCCACCATCCATCACATCATATTTAAAAGAAAATTCTAAGGTTCAAGCAGTCAAACATCACATCGAACATCAACAACAAGTCCTCCAACTCTTAAAGGATAACAACAGGCAGATCAACATCGCAGCGAAAGAATTTTTGATGTAGGTGATTGGGTATTCCTATGGCTACAACCATATAAGCCAATGTCCCTCAAGCAAGCTAAGAAGGATAATAAATTATCACCAAAGTATTATGGTCCGTACAAGGTGTTGCAAAAGATTGGTAATATGGCATACAAATTGGAGCTTCCTGCAGCTTCTCGATTGCACCCAGTTTTCCATGTTTCATGTTTAAAGATGGTTATAGGCGACAAGCTCCCAGTTCAAACAATATTGCCAGAACTTGACGAGGAAGGAAAAATTATATTGGAACCGGAAACAGTCATAGAAACAAGATCTCGACAGCCACGAAATCGATCAATTTCGGAGTATCTTATCAAGTGGAAGAACTTATCTGCAGAAGATTCCACATGGGAGGATGAGAATTTTATACAGAAATATCCAGAACTACTCAAGCGTTGAGGACAACACTTTTTTGAAGGAGAGGGGCATGTTGGGTCCCTATAATACTAGTGATTACCCCATTACTATTGAGTTATACCCCTTATTATATTGATGTACCCATGTAGTGCCCGTACTGTTACTATTGTGCCCCATAGAAGCCCACTATTGTTATTATTGTACCCTTACATTATTATTGTTATGTAGGCTTTGATTATGTTATGACCCCTTAGACTCCTATATATAGAGAGGAGGTCTTTTCATTTGAATCATTGAAGAATTGTTCATTTATGTAATTAAAATGAGGTTTCCCCCTCGAAGGGGCTGAATTCTAAGGCGTTGATCTATCTTTTCTATCTTTTCTTGAGCTGGTTTATAACATGATGTCAGTGAAATTTGGCCTAGAAGACTTGGCCATTTGCATCATGTAGTAGATAACCACATGCATCCTAAAGGAGCACTTGAGCAACATGATTTATGCAAAGGGTGTACCTTGGGTAAGTACACAAAGTCCACATTCCATGATCGGGACAGCAAAACATATGCAGTTCTTAAAATGATCCACTCTGATGTCTATGGACCTTTCTCAATAGCCTCCACTGCCAAGCACAAATATTTTGTCATTTTTATTGATCACTTCTCACAAAATTGTTGGATATTCTTCATGTGGAAGAAGGATTAGACATTCTCCAAGTTCATAGAATTCAAGACACTAATTGAGAAAAAAATGGGAAAGAAGGTGAAGGCTCTCAAGAGTGATAATGGAGGTGAGTACACATCGAATGAATTTAAAAAAAATGTGCAAAAGAAGGCATTCGACAAAAGATAATAGCACCCCACAACCCACAACATAATGGGGTGGTTGAGAGAAAGAACCGTAGCATTATGGGAGAAACGAGGGCGATGTTGCATGATCAAGGCCTACCTTTGCATTTGTGGGCCGATCGATGCAACACAATAGTCTATTTGCAAAATTTGAGTCCTCATCGGATTTGGGCATGATTACACCAAAGGAGGATTTCTCAAGGTGGAAGTTGGATTTGTCACACTTTAGGATTTTTGGAGACTCTATTTATTGCCATGTCTCCAAAGAATCAAGGAAGAAGATAGATTTGACATAAGAATTAGGGGTATTCTTGGGTTACACAAAAACTCCCCACAACTAATGTGTGTGCTTTCCATCCCTCAAAATGACAATTGTGCGAAGGCATGTAAAATTTAATGAAGACAAAGCCATGTGATGCTCTCTTCAGAGGGAGCTTCAGATCCCACCAGAAGAGGATATTTTAGCTCCAAAGGAGGAACCTCAAGAAGTTATGGAGAAACCACAAGTTGAGGAGCAGAGAGTGGGGACAGCCACTCAAGCATAACCATCCAGAGAAGGCAAGAAAAGGACCAGAGAAGCTGAGAGACTTGTGCAGGATGAGAAGGAGAATGTGGGTCCTCCTACAAATTAGCATAGGTAGAGAAGGTCACCAGATCGGTACAATGGCTACATGTCTCTAATAACTGAGCTTGTAGAGACTGAGTTATCCTCTTTCAAGGACGCAATAGAGAAACCTGTGTGGGTTGATGCAACGGTGGAGGAATACAAATTCATTGTAAAGAACCGTGTTTGGGAAGTGGTCCCAAGACCAATACATAAAACAATTGTGGGCTCAAGATGGATCTTCAAGGTAAAGCATGTAGTAGACAGGAGCATAGAAAATTACAAGGCTAGATTTGTGGTCAAGGGGCACTCTCAAGTTGAGGGGATCTATTATGAGGAAACCTTTGCTCCTGTAGCAAGGTACTAATCCATTAGATCAATTCAAGCTCTGGATGCATAAATGGGGTGGAATATCCGGCAGATGGATGTAAAAATAGCATTCCTCAATAGAGTTATTCAAGAGTAGGTGCAAATTGAGCAACCAGAAGGCTTCGAGACTTTTGATCAGGAGTCTCATGTGTGCATACTCAAGCAAGCATTGTACGGTCTCACACAAGCACCCATTTCTTAGCACACCAGGATCAATAACTATCTTGCAGGTTTGGGCTTCACCAAAAGTGAAGTGGATGCAAATCTCTATCATATTTTGGTAGAAGGTAAATTTTTTATTATTTTCTTATATGTTGATGATTTGATTTTAACTGGTGATGAGAAGCTAATCAGATCTTGCAAGGAGGAACTTGCAAGAGAGTTTGAAATGAAGTACATGGGTCTCATGCACTACTTTCTCACATTGGAAGTATGGAAAGGTGATGTGAAATTGTTTGTCTTTTAGGGAAAGTATTCCAATGAGATACTTTAGAGGTTCTACATGGATAGTTGAAAAGCCATGGAGACACCTATAGTGACTAACTGGAGGAAAAAGGATTCCACTTCAGGTGAGGAAGTGGATGTTATTGTTTATCGACAATTGGTGGGTTCACTAATGTATCTTGTGAAAACACAACCATACATGTTCTATGCAGTCAACCAACCAAGCCAAACTATGGTTAGGCCAACCAAATTATTTTGGAGGGAAGCTAAGCATGTTCTACGGTACCTCAGAGGCACTACGCAGTTTGGACTATTATACAGACAAAGTAAGGGAGTGAAGCTACATGGATTTATAGATGCAGATTGGGCAGGGAGTCTATCAAATCGAAAGAGTACATCAGGTGGAATGAGATCAGAAAAATGGAGTGTTGAAAAATGCAGCAAGAAATTGTCAATTTGATTTTTCCTTGATTAAATTAAGAAAATTCGAATTTCCACATCAACAGACAACTTGTATGATGTTAACTTATGTGACGTGGTTTGTGTCACCCAGTTTAATCAGTAACTTCAAGTTGGAGGAGTTAGAGTTTAGTTTTTCATGTGTGATTGCTAATTTATAACAATCAAGGTCAGTTATCTCAAGTTGTTTTCAGATAAACTAGTTCCAACTTTTGGAGGAACTAGTGGAAGGCCAGTTAAGTAGTGGGAATTTAGTCAAACTCGGTGATCATCCAATTAACTGATCAATCAACCCAAAATAGCCAGTGCATGTAGAGAATTCGAGTTACCCAATGTAACATCAATTGTAGACTAGCCTTGAGTGTACAAGTGTTGCATGCAGCCAAATGATCAACCTAAAGGAATCGCGCAATTCAATTGAGGAATTTCCTAAATAATAGGGGATAATTCCTCCAGGAACAACGCAAGGAAATAGGAGCTCAAGCCGAGGCAAAATTTTACTAACTTTGGGTCAGAAGCCTTCAATGAACAAAGAGTTTGGTTGTGCACTTGTAGGGTGAGCATAGTTGAGTAATTCAATTGTAATACATATTTATTCATTTGATTAATGTAAGCAAGCATTGGGGTTTTTAGCAGATTTCTTTCCCCATATAAAAATACTTGTTGCATGTGTGTTATTCCTTCTTGCATGTCTGATATTTTTGTTTTAAGTTGTGAATTAATGTCAGCAAAGTAATAGTGTAGGCTTGTCTTTTGATTTTGATTAAAACTTCATGAGAAGTTGCAAATATAACGCCTAATTTCTACACATTATGCAAGGAGATAGGGGAAATGGAGATAAATCTGGCTCAAAGTAACACAAACCAATCGAGCACAGTTTACATATGTCAAAAATAAACAAATTAAACAAAAATACTTTCAGAATCCCCTACTAGAGATATTAACATATACCCAACATCTACGACAAGTATTGGCCGCACATAATATATGGTTTAACCAAAAAAGTAAATGTCCAACATGCCTTCACTTCGTGCACACAAAACTAACTCCAACATAAAAAAAATAAAAGGGACAAGGTTCATTCAATTATACAGTGACACAATTATTTACAACATAAAAAGTATTCACACCGACTGTTGGGTTCAAATTTTGCTACTTTTAACCATCTTATTCCAACCTTTTATATCTTCAGTTTTGAACCAAATTTTTCCCTCTTATCAATTTTGTGAAGATAATGGCATGAAAAGGTTAAAATAAAGGTAATTCTGTTTCATAAGAAAAAGATTCTCTTTTTAATCTATAAATATTTTAAGGAATCATGTATTCATGTACTAATTTGAAAAATAACAATCTACAGGAATTCCTATAATTACGTAATCAACAAAAGCAAAATTCTTGTAATTCTTCCAAGCTCTATGGGGTTCCACATCAACTAATCTGGTTATGACACTTGTAATGCATTCAAAATTATAATCTAATGGACAAATACCTATCTAGCCTCCTTGTAAATGGTTGCAACTCTCAATTCAATGATTGGTCAACACAAGGTGTCTATTCAAAAATCCCTATAATCAGTTCAGAAAGTCATGTAATCAGTTAGAAAAATCAGCAATTTTGTCTCCAACAACTAGAATTTTAATATCAGAGCTTGAATATCAAGATATGATGTCAAATAATATTAAGGAATATTATACAACATCACATCATATCCCTACTATCCATTAGATATATTATATTTTCCTAAATAGGTTGAATTGAACCCCATTCTTGATCAAATTCAGTTTCATCATTTCTGATTGATATTTTATGTATAAATAAATCCTCACGAGGAGAGGAAGGAGTTAGTTAATCATTATTTTTTATATGCTTGTTCTAAGCAAGGATTGTTATTTTCACTAAGGATTAAAGTTGTTGTAATACAAAGACTTCTTTTGTGACATGGTGTAGTGTTTTTCTAAAGCTTCTGAGTAGTTTTCATAGCATTTCTAGGAGGGCGCCATGGTATGTCTTGTCTATTTGTTTTTAATTGTTTTAGAAATGATTTATCATGTTTAAATTCACTCCATTAGTCATTTTCATCAATTAACACACAATCTATAAATTATTGTTATTGCACAAAATTCATTGTAATTTTCGTTTAATGATCTTGTAATCACACATAATTGCCTGTAATTAATAGTTTGTTTTTCCTGTAAATACGTAAAAGTTCTTGTAATCGTGTGTTAGAACTTCCTTTAATTAACTAACATTCCTGTAATTGTGTGTTATAATTTCCTGTAATTGTGTGCTAAGACTTCTTGTAGTGATCTTGCAATCACAACAAGAATTTTTCATAATAACCACTAGATTTCATGTAGTGATCCTGTAATTGTAACACCCTCATCCCACATTTACTCAAGTTAACCATTATTCCAGGATAAACATGTGACGAGAGGCTACTATGATCTGATTCAACTCCCCATGGAGAGGTAAAGAAGTGGAACAGACAACACACAGCCAATCTGATCTTCTACACATGCTATAGAACCTCCGGGAGCCAACCAACATTTCTAGGTGACCAACCCCTAAGGAAACTTAACATTTTACTAACCTAAAGACTCAATCTCTCCCATGACATGGGCATGCATGTGACTGGGACCCTCCAGTCACTCTCACAGCAAGGGCATGCAAGTGACTAGGGTCTTTTTCAGTTAGTTCTAAGCTAGCGACCCCTGATTCTGAGCCACTTTTTCAGGGCCAGGAATCAGGCCACTCCCCAGAAATCCATGAAACCTTCAGGAATGAAAAGTGACATCAAAAAATTGATACTAAAGCAAATACTTGATTGGACCCCTACTAGCCATGACAGTCATTTCGTCAAATATGTCGTAAATATGCATTCTACATGTCATAACAATGAATCTGAGCATAGGGGTCTCATGCTTATCTGAGAATCAGTAAGAAGCATTGATGCCTTATCATATTAGTTGCATTATGATCTACTAGGTCATATATTCATTTTTCATTCATTTGGAAACCAAAACATGATGAGAGCCATACATCGTCATTGTCATAAAACATACTCATAACCAACATATAAACAATATAAATAATAAGGATACAACAACCATATAATCCACATATAAACCAATACATTTACACATGAAATACCAAGGAGAAGGAACTCTTATCAATGAATGCAAAAGCCAACCAAGTTTGAGACTTCCATGGACCACCCAACCATACATTAGTTGAACAAAATATTTATTTCACTCAATCACCCTCATGCTATATTCCAAGCATGAATGTGGGACTCATAACCAAAACCCACTAGGGATTCCCGAGACTAAACCGCCTCACCTCATCAATAGAATCAAGTTTTACCGCAATCCACACCGAATCACTAGGCCCTAAACAAGAATGGATGCTATCGGATTTCTCCACCTACACCGTGAGGAATTTTCCTGTCTTCTAGTCTTTAGGCTTTGTTGCAATCCACATTGGATAACTAGGCCCGAATTGAGACTCCACCCTCTAGGCTTTACCATATATCCTATCATTCACTAGCCAAGGATTCCTAGGCCTCATCTAGGGCACTCACCTCTAAGATTTACCGTATATCCCTCCATTCACCAGTCGAGTATTCCTATGCCTCACCGAGGGCACCCACCTCTAGGATTTACAGTATATCCCTCCATTCATCGCTCTAGCATTCCTAGGTCCACCAAGGTAACACAAAATTCGGCTTTACCGCAACCCACATTCCAGTTCACGAGTCATTAGGCCAAGAATTTACCGCAATCGACAATCTGATTTAGGGATCACTAGGCCATGTGTTCTTTCTTTCAGATACCACCTCACTTAGTTTTGAATCCATTCAGAAATCCAACTAAATCAAAACATGAAAACCCCATCACACCATGGCTAACTGGAAATGGAAAGGCAAGGCTAAAAAACATTGTCACACCTGGAAAATCCCATGCCAATGAAAACAAGAAAACCAAGAACACACATGCATAACCATGCATGCCAAAACTAGCAAGGAAATCATACATGAAAATCGATAACTGTAAATAATCCCGTTGTAGCTGCTTGATCCTTGTTTTCCTTTGCCTTCTTTGATTTTCTTGATCCAATGTTGAAGTGCTCCAAGAAAACTCTCTATGTGTCCAAGAGTTAGAGAGAGAGGGGGGGAATAGAAAGAGAGCTCCAAAAGTGAACTGAAAAAAGGTACAAATTGATCCTCATAATCCTTTTTATTAATGAGACCTCTATTTTCTTCAATTTTCCATTATTTTCCTTCATTTTCCTCCTCACATGCAACCTGTGACTTTTCACCTTCTTTTTCTCCTAATTTCCATTATTTTCATAAATAAATTGCCAAAAATGTCATTTTGCCTTTCAAAAGCCTTTGTCATTTCCTTTGCCAATTCCTTACCCATAATAAACTAAATGAACACCCACACAAGGATGTTTTTCCCAACATTCAACTTGGAATAAGTGTCCCATAACAATGGTTATTATGTTGCATTTATTAACTTTATTTACATGGAATTTTCACCAGGGCTATTACAGAACCCTCCCCCTTACTAGAACACCATCCTCAGCGTTCAATGACACCTACAACCAACAAGAATTTTGAAAGCAAAACATACTGCCCATGGAGCTTGATAAATTAGCTTGTTGCAGTATTTACAATGATCAACGTATTGAAAAGAAAACCAACATAACAATATAAAAACATGAAAACCATAATGGCATGACACCCATATTACTTATTGGAACTTTATAACACATCTCATGGTGGTATTTATATCTATATACACATTTATATATACCAAAATATCACACCAAAACATATACCAAAAACATTTACTCAACCAGCGAATAAGAAACGATACATAGCCCGCATCTGATCCGCCATCTTCCATGTAGCTTCATCAGGCCCAAAGTGCTTCGACTGCACTTAACCTGCTCTATTGCTCAATTCCAAAGAATGAGCATCTTTCTCTGAAATATACATTGAGGTTCCACCTGGAATTCTCCATCCAACTCCACAAGCAATACAAACCAGTCAATCACATGATCAACATATTTAACATACTTCTTAAGCAATGACACATGGAAAACATCATGGAATTTCATTGTCGAAGGAAATGCAATTTAATAGGATATTGGTCCAATCCTTTTAAGAATCTTGAAAGGTCCACAAAACCGAGGTGCGAGCTTGGAACACGATCCAATCCGTAAGAATTTCTTCTTCGATTTGATGTGCAAGTACACCTGTTCCCCAACCTGAAACTCCTTAAACAACCTATTATGATATGCATAACCTTTCTACCTATCCTGTGCTGCCTTCAGACTATTCTTGATTACCTACATTTCTTGTTCCATCTCTGCCAACATATCTGGTCCAATCAACACCCTGTTAACTAGATCGCTCCAACTGATGGGAGTATTACAACTCCGCCCATACAATTCCTCAAACAAACTCGTCCTCAAAGATTCTTGATACCCATTTTTATATGCGAACTCAACTAATGGAAGATACTCTTCCCACTTCCGTTGTTGATGCATCATATACATCCTCAACATGTCCTCCAATATCCTATTGACCCTTTATATCTACCCATCTATCTGCGGGTGATAAGTTGTGCTAAGGCCATCTCTGTCGCCAAAACGACAAACAACTCTTTCCAAAATCTAGAAGTGAACGTAACATCCCTATCTAACATAATCTTCTGTAGATTACCATGCAATCTAACCACATATATGATGAAGATCTATGCTACATCACTAGTTGAATAAGTATACTTCACTGGAATGAAGTGCACTGCCTTTTTCAACATGCCCACCACAACCATGATGGAGTCATGTTGTCTAGATGTCCTCGGTAAACTTATGATAAAATCCATGGAAATGACCTCCCATTTCCACCCTAGAATCAGAATTAGCTATAGTAGTCCACCTGGATGCTTACACTCTGAATTTACTTGCTGACAGTCCAAGCATCTAGCCACAAACTCTGCCATGTCCTTCTTTAGATTCGACCAATAATAAAACTTCTTCATCGTTGTTTATATATTTTGATATCCTGGGTGACCTAAATACGATTTCACATGAAACTCTCTTAAGATAGTCTTCTTGAGCTCACTACTACTTGGCACATATATCCTATACCTAAATCTGATCAAGCCATCTATTATAAGACAATAGTCAGCATCCTGACCACCTGTATCCTGTTTTAACTTGTGCATAAGATCCATGTACTTGTCATCTTGTTGACTTTCCTCTAAGATCTGATCTTGTAATTTTGACCCATAAGAACCCATGGTTGCTATATGATTCACCTGTACTATCCTACTAAGTGTGTCTGCAACCATGTTCTCCTTACCCTTGATGTACCTGATCTCAAATTCGAACTCACTGATCGTGGCCAGCCATCTGACTTGTCTGGCATTCAGATTTGGCTGATTGAACAAGTATCTCAACCCACTATGATCACTCATCAATACAAACCTCCTGCCAAGAAGACAATGCCTCCACATCTTCAACACACGGATGATCGCTGCTAGCTCAAGATCATGTGTCCGATAATTCTACTCATGCTCATTCAGTTTTCATGACTCATAACACATTACTTGTCCTTCCTACATCCTGATTCCACTAAATCCTCTCTTGCAAGCATCTGTGCATACCACAAATTCTTTGTCTGAATCTGTAATCTTTAACACTGGAGCATTTGTCAACAACTACTTCAATTGCTCAAAACTAGTTGCACATTCCTCTGTCCATTTAAATTTCTTATCCTTCCTTTTCAATGACGTAATAGGATATTCAATGTAGGAGAAGTTCTTGATGAACTCCTTTAATAACCTACTAACCCCATGAATTATCTTACCTCATCCACATTTCTAGGAGCTTCCCATTCCATCATAGCTCTTATCTTCTCTGGATCCACTATTATACCTTCCTTGGAAACAACATGTCCCAAATAATGTACATTTGTCTGAAAGAAACTGCATTTGCTAAGCTTAGCATACAATTAATGATCTCTTAGCAATGTCAACACTGTTGCTAAGTGCTAGGTGTGCTCTTCCTCATTTTTATAATATATCAAGATGTCATCAATTAATACAATAACAAACTTGTTCAGATAAGGACACAACACACTATTCGTCAAACACATAAAGGTAGTTGGAGAATTAGTCAAACCAAATGGAACTACAGCAAACTCATAATGCCCATACCTGGTCTGGAAATTTGTCTTGTAAATATCCTCCTCTTAAATGCATACCTGATGATATCCCAATCTCAAATAAATCTTCAATAACATTGCTTCTCCCTTCGACTGGTTGAAAAAGTCGTCAATCCTCGGTAACAGATACCTATTCTTGATGGTTACTTTGTTCAACTGCCTGTAATCAATGCATAGCCTGAGAGTACCATCCTTCTTCTTCACAAACAATACTCGTCCACCCCATGGTGATATTCTTGGCCTAATGTATCCCTTGCCAAGAATTTCCTTCAATTGCAACCTCAACTCTACTAACTCTCATGTGCTCATCCTGTACAGTGCTTTAGATGATAGTGTTGCCCCTGGCACCAATGCAATAGAAAAGTCCACTTCTGTATGAGGCAAAAACTCTAAAATCTCTATTAGAAACACATCCTAAAACTGCTACAATATCAAGTAACTGTTCAGTATCTCTGCATCATCAACATCCTTACCTATATTACTAGAAATATGCACTGCAAATAACACACACCCTTTTATGCGATTGTGCTTTGCCTGCATAGCTTTCACCATCCTAACTGATGTTGCTTTCTTCTTACCCTTCAAGATTCTTTGTTCTCCATCGTCATCCAAGCATTTAATGGGTTCATCATAAAAATACACTTTAGTTTTATGAAGATACAACCAGTCCATACCCAACAAGATACTATATGATCTTAATGGAAATACATTCAAATGTGTTGATGTCGGCATACCATTCAACTCGAATGGAAAAACTCTTACGCAATGATACACTGTCTTCTTTGTATCTGTAGCCAACTACACTAACCAGGATTCTACATGCACTTATTTATTCAAAACACTTATCGCCAAGTCAAGACTAACATAACTATAATTAGATCTAGGGTCAATCAAAAAGGAAACAGCTTGATCACAAATCTTACCATCCATCTCAATAACAGTTGCCTGGTTCTCTTCTTACTTGTTATCCAGTGCTGCATAAATCCGTGGAAACTTTTCCCAACATTACCAACTATTTATGCCTCCTGTGCACTGTAAATCTTAGGCCTGCCACCATCATTCTACGGAAAATCCCTCTTAATATGTTCCTTACCACATGTCCAACACTCCAACCGTCTTGTACAATTACCTCTATTCTACTATTGTGACCCATATCCCTGTAGCTACGTTGAACTTCTTGTATGGTGCAACATTTTCTTTCTCTTCTACATTATGAGGCCTTTTTCTTTTCAATTATCATTTACCTTTACCTTTATCTTTATATTTCCCCTTCTATCCTTGCTAAGATTCATTCTTATGCTTTTATTGTTCGTAGCAATGCTTCAATTTCGCAATAACTTCCTCAAGTGATCGAGGCTCATCATACTCAATTCGGTCTCTAAAAGCTAATGGCAATCCATTGAAAAATATATGAACTTTATCCTTCTCATCCTTAAGATACGGTACATACCTGAATAGCTACAGGAACTTAGTCGTATACTCCTCATATGTCATCGATCCCATCTTTAGCTCATAGAACGCTTTAGCCTTATTGTCGTAGTACATTTCTGACAAGTATTTATTCCTGAAGAGTCTCTTGAATTCATGCCAACTCAACTCTTATGTCATGATGTCTCTAATCCAATTTACATCTTCCCACTAGATATTTGCTTTAACTTTAAGACTGAATTTCGTTATTTTGGTCTTCATGTTTTCTATGTACTCATACAGTTCAAAGAACTTCTTCATCCCAAGTAACCAAGCCTCTACATTCTCCAGCTTCTTCAAATCTCCATAAAAAGTAGGTTCCTTAGCTTTATTAAACTAATCCAACAAATATTCCCTGTCACTCCTCCTGTAAGGATGATAATGATGACGATCATAAGGCATGTCAGAACCAGAACTAGAATAGTACCTGTGTCCATCACCTCTCCCATCTGGAGTATCCAAGAGCCTGCCATCTCTAATCCTGTCATCTCTATATGAACTATGCCCACCATGAGATCTACTGCCATATGCCCCTTTTGTTTTGTCCTCCTTCCCATGGTTGATCCGAAGTGGTCCCTGTCTCTATAATTCTGACAAACTCTAAAAGATTACTGCATTGACTTATGCTTGTTTCTCTTGTGCCTGCACATTTGTGTTATTATCTACTTTGCAACTCCTTATCTATTCCTTCAATATTCTTAATGTGTCTGCTATGTCCTTAGAGTGTCCAACACCACGCTTCGCATTTGATACATAGGGGGAGTCTCATGAACTGTAGTCTACCATCTTGCTAGTCATCTTTGATATTATTCTTGCAAATCATACCGTGTCAGCTAAACATATATTCAACATAAAGA